>JAIQCW010000123.1:0-19728 GCA_020283715.1 Cytauxzoon felis
GTAAAAGTGTGGATTTATGGGTAGACATTACTGTGTTATAAGAGGTATTTGAACCGAGTGGATAGTTCAAACCGTCCGATAATACTAATTGTGTTCCAATAATGAGATTAGGATTCTTAATACCCTGGGATAAAGAAGTATCCATTTGAGAAAGATGTTTATAAAGTGTTGATAACTTTATAAATAGATAATTTAATTTACCGTCAAGTACAGTCCAATCTGAAAATTCATCTATATTTAATAAATAATAATTTCCTGGTGATAAATTTAGAGAAATGCTTGAACTGGAATTAAGTGAATTTCCAGCTGGAAATTCACTATCACAAGGTGAAATCTCTAAAGCTGAAGAAACTGGTTCAAGTTTCTTCAGAGGATAATCCATAGAACCAGATGAGGAAATGAATAAACTCTTTAACTTTGAACAACCATACCTATACATGGTTTTAACTCTAGGAGCAATAGACGTTGGTAATTTTGAGATAAATGAATCAGGTCCATTCGATCTATTAACATCAATAGTACGATACATACTACTTATTAACGCCGGAATATGGATTAATCTCTCTTTAAAATATTGTATATTGAAATTCTTAACATCTTTAATCGCATGAATAATGTATGGAATCGAAAGTAAAGCTATAAAGAAACATAATCTCTGAAAAAAAGAAGATGAATGATATGATTTTAAAGATGAAGAAAAATATGGAACTAAATTAATAGTGATTGGATTAAGGACTGAAATAAAACCAATCCAATAAATGTTGTATAAATGATAATGAAGCCTTTGATGTTTACTAAACATATTCGAGAAAATTGGGAAAGGATAAAAAATATCATCGTCATCAGAGTTTGCGAATAAATATAATAAAGAACATGACGTGAGTGAAGATATAAAGAAAAAAATGAAACAATAAGTACTTAAATCAATTCTTATAGTCCTATATTCAAGACTAGGAAATATTGTTGTGAATCTTTTTAATAATAAATAAGAGAGTAAAGGTCCTCCTAAATAATAACCTGCTATAAAAGAAGCTATTCTACTTTTAATGGATTTAATTCCATAACTCTTATTAAATAATAAGAATATGGCATTCGTTTGAAATGCATGGGTTGCAATAGATATAGCAGCAATAATACGTAACATTGATATACCATATGTGACCAGATGTGTATTAATGGTAAATATAGATGAAAAAAGGAAAAATGAGGATAAAACCCATGACCATAAAATACATAAGTATCTAGAAATTGGACCTATCAGCAAACATCCAAGTGTAGTTAATATTCCCACAAAAGAAATTAATTGTCTTGTATAATAATGGGCATCATCAATAAATAATCTTTGATCACCATAAATAGTATTTAAACTAATCTGATCCATGTCACTGAACATGAATACCAGAACACAAGATAAACCAACCAGAAAGTATATTGCACATCCTGTGATTGATTTATCAATCCATAACAAAAAATACCAATAACTGTATTTTATATCAGAGTCGTTATAAAATGTGTTAAACTCATTATTATCAGGATAAGATTGAACCCTTCCGTATTTATCGGAATTTTTATAGAATTCATCTAAAACCATCTTTCATATATTCTCATTAAAACTGTTTAAAATTATATGCGATAATTGCAAATTAATGCAAAAAATTGATTTACTGCATTTTTTTAAAATAGTACTAAGGTTTTCATACATATATACTACATTAATTTAAGACATTCTTGATGTTGTTTATAAAAATGATATCATCTCATAAAATTTGACAAAAATAAACTTATAATCACAAATAATAAAAATATATACAAAATGTTTTACATACGAATATATATATATACATAAGATATGTCGTTGATGAGGGTACTTCACACATTTATCGTATTCTGGTAACTTGCCCCATATTGATGTTGTAACTATAGCGTTATCTACTCCTGTGGGAGCTTAGACAACAATGTTGATGATACACCTATTAATATATATGTGATATTTAGTGAGGCAGATCTTAATGTGATCTAAAATATGATGGAGTGCATACACATCTGTCAATGTCATGAATTGACGCTCAATATTTGCTCGTATACTTATATATAACCCAATTATATACACATCTGGTAAAAAACATCATAAATGTCATCTGTGTATGCTATTTATAAGATATTGTCACTGTTCTAATTGTATAATTATATATAATCTTAGATAAATATGTATTTGTAAGATGTTGAAGATTATTAAAAGTTTTTCGATATACTTCAGTTGCTTCTAGATTTTCTATCATATCTATGTCTTGATGACTCCCTGTACCTTGACCTGGATCGTCTATCTCTTGATGTTGAACGTTTTCTGCGTGATCTATGGTATCTAGATGGTCTTTCCCTTGAATTTCGTGTATATCTTGATCTTTTAACAGATGAATTGTCCCTTTTTTTATGAGAATCAATGTCTCTGTGTGATTCTGATACAATTTCTGTATTCATTTGTTGCGATGGTATATCCATGAGTAATTTCTTCAACTCGTTGACATCTTTTGGTCTCGTTTTCAATAGCATTAGCCTCTTCGGTTTTGCTCCTCTGTATAATATAATGAATATATGTGAAAGTGTTATATTATTGCGGATATGGATCCTATTAACATATCCTTTGGAATATTATTAACGCGTAGGTTGTATATGTTCAGTGTATGTGAAACTTACAGCATTTCCTGCATTATTTCATCCTCATACATCTTAGTGAGTTTAATTTCATCTGGTTCTTCGATGTATTTGTTTTCATCTTCCTTCTTAAGATACCAATCATGTTTGTAGTAATAATTCTTACGTTTGATTACACCAAGCTTAATGGATCCACCTGGATTATATAAACATTATTTTATATATTTAATTTATAAAATCTCACCTAGATAATGTTCTAAATCTTTAGCGTCATGAGTTCTGAGATCATCCCATTTGAATTGCTCTCTACCGCCTCTAGTACCTTCTCTGGGTGGACTTAATTTTATATCTATCATTGAATTATATAATTTAAATTGATATTACACGAAAATTTTCATTGTACGTGATTTAATACTCTCCAATGCTGATAATGTATATCATATGATGCACGAGTCAGGTAAATATATTGAAATAGCATAACTCGTACATTTTAAAATTATGAATATATATATACTAAACTATGATGCTAAAGATGTACTGACGAATTTGTGGGAAAGGATTCTTCCACTGAATGTTGTTCATTAGATTCCTTGATCATGCATAAATATGATCGTATAATATTAAGCTGGCTGATATAACCCTTTGCTATTTTTGGTATAAACAATGTTGGAATTATTTTCTGTGACAATGATGCGATTGTTACTGATGGTGAATGCTGAGATACTCTTTGAGTTATGCGTTTGTTTATGTGTCCATAGATTGTTATTATCTTTGGAGTAGATAGTAATGAATGAATCATTAGCAAGAATTAATTCATTATCTTTACTCCATTGTATAGAATGGAAATGAATTAATGAATTTCCATCATGTTCTATTGGGATTTTTTGTAATAATTCGAATTTATTATTGTTATCCAATTGCCAAATATTAATGAATCCATCGATACCAGATGATGCTAATAAGTTACCGTTGAATGAAATAAGATTTACGCCACCGACATGTGCTTGAAAATCATGTACATCATAATTGGTTTGTGAGAATACTACAGATATGTGTCCATTTAATGATCCTAATGCTACTAAAAATTCGCCATTTGAACTTGTACCAACATCCATACAACTTATAGCCTTAATTATATTATTGTTATCATAAAATGATAACCAACTCTCGCCTTTATTTGTATTTTGAGATTTATAATATACCAATGTATTGTCACTTAATACTACAATTAATATCTTACCAAAATTTGGTGGAGCCCATGATAAAAATAATGGTTCTGCCTTCATAACAATATTCGTAACATAAGTCAAGTTACATGCACCAGGTACAGTCGAATCCTTCACCAATATAACTACTTCGTTCAGACCTTGAGATTTACAAGCTACAGCCACATACTTTGTATAATAATCATACTTCAAATCATTAACCTGTACAGTCTTACCCAAAATTTGACTCAAATTCAATGATAAATCCGGACTTAATTCCACCATTTTCATAGAAAAATATATTGTTTGTTGATATATAATGTTATACAGTTTATATAGATTTAAAATATTACTACCATAGTGGGTACCCTTTAGACATTGGTCATACATATAGTAGGGAGTGTTGATGAAAAGGGCGTGAAATATTATTCTTTAATAAAATGTGTTAAAATATTATTTAATATTTAAATTGTTATTCTACACACGTTTAACTTGAAGTTATAGAAAAACTGGAAATATGAGATGCTAACATCGCCACCAGGTACACATCAACTAATTCTTATATATATGTTATAACTCTAACATATTTATAGGACTTAAACAGCGCGAGAGGCATTCGAAACAATTAGATGAAGCCGGACGAATATTTGGATCATTATATAAAAGGTCTAAATCTATAATCGATATTGATGTGGTCCAGAAACAGGCCGAAGATTTTCTATTGAAATCATTCGAGAGTAATATAAAAGCTAAGAATAAAGCAGAAGAATTAAAAAAGAAGGTTGAGGTAGATCCGTTAAATGATAAAATTGAAACATCACCATCAATTAAGAAATCTCCTACAGTAATGAGACAAGGTTTGGATGAGTGTGTAGTAGAAAATAGTGTGGTTGATTGTGTTAAATTGGAAGCTGTACCGTATACAACATCTGATACTTGTGTAAATATAGATTTACCAGATGATAATAAGAGTATAAATTTTGTATTGGATCATGATAGTCATTTGTTGAATGGTAAATTATCTAGAAAATCTACAAGTTTTCCTAGGGACGGATCTGCATTTTATAAGGCAACTATATTTTGTATAGCTGTTCAATTATTTGCTACATTGTTATTAATCGCTATATTTTATTTTATTGTACATTATGATGGTTATAAAAATTTTAAAAGTATAACAACTTTATTTCCATTTTCTATATTTGTTTTATTGTATGGATGTATATTTTCTTTATATAGTAATAAATTGAGAGGTAATTTTTTAGTATATTCAAGTGATATTAGTGTAAATGTATTGAGGAAAAGAGTTGTAAGGCAAGAATCTTATAGTTATTTATATAAACTTAAAGTTATTGGGGAAAGATTTCTTGTATTAGTATGTGTTTTAATTTCATGTCTACCATGTAATTTTGAGCTTGAATTTTCTTCTTATACGTTTTATGAGTATTCTTATTTAATTTCAATCGTTAATCTCTTTGTATTCCATTATATCTATACATATATGTACTTTTGTATCTTCTTTAATAAAGCTATAAAAAGGTCATTAAAATATGTATAATAAAATGATAATAACCACTAATGGAAGATATTTTTCGGTGATACGAAATTTATTCAATAAAAATATGCTACAATCGAATTTATTTTCATTAATTTTGTATCGGAATATATATCATACTTCCAAAGAGAGTGTTAAATATATGTTAAATATAAATGATATCAAGATCTATTGTTTAAAAGAATCATCGATAAGAATCAATCAAGGAATTAACATGAACTCGAAATTTTACCACGGCTCTGGGCCTATTGTACAATATTCAATTAAGGGTACTTCTTCGAAGATCATATCATCTCTTTGCCTTGCAGAGAGGTCTCCACTTGAGGTCCAATCTAACTATCTTCCACTCGCCGTGGTGGCTTCTTCCAATTACCTATCCCTGAGGGGTAAAGCCACTCCCGGAGATCGTGGCGGAAGTATTGATGTAACCTCAAGTGGATTACCCGCAGCTGATCTCGGGGAAGCGGAGGGGGAAGTAAATAAAGGAGCTTCATGCAATGGATGTAACATGTTTTCCATGGAAGATCTGAATTATAATTTTTCAAATAAGCTAAGATGTGGGTATACATATTTAGAAGCATGTACACAATCAATTCAATTATTATTTATGAATTCGCGTATAATTTACCCTATGGGTATATTACCTACACCTATGGAGTGTAGACGTAGAGTATACAAGGCATATAAAAGGCGTGTATTGGGATTAGCGTCGACTAAATCTCGTAGAAAACATGCACAAGGGAATAGATAATAAATTAATTTTTTAATTGTTCTAGATTATTAGTTTTATTACCTGCGTATTTAAATAGACGCCACAGACCTCCGTAATTAATGATATAATTGACAGTATCATAGTATTCTTCAGGTACAGTGACCGATAAATCTGCATGACCACCCTTCTTAAACACATATAAGTTTAAGTCTGATAAATCAAAACGATTCAGTTCATCATATAACATATTAGACGATGCTATATCATCTTCCAAACCCTGTAGTATGTGTACTACACTACCAATATTACTATTTGATAAATATAAACCCAATGATAAACGGTCTGAATGACCACCAAACCTACAAAAGATAATAATTCAGTACAAATTGAGAAATAACAGTCTAAATAATGAATTACATCACAATCCCCAGGAGTGGAAGAGAAGATGTAATCTTCGATAAAAGTATGTATATATACAGGTAATCAAAGTCAACATTGTGTATTAAACATACTGTGAATCAAGTGAAGAGATAATATGCTGTGCGAACCAATTGATTGATTCAGGGAATGATTGTGTGAGATATGATTTGACATTGGCAATGGGTGATTCAAGTATAACAGAATTGATATTAATATTTTTTAGTGTATCGGATTGAGTATTAGAAATGAATTTACAACATTGTGTTCTTGCGTGTGAATCACATAGAATACCATTTTTACCTTAAGGTAACAATCATAAAATACCAGGGCGCTTAAGCCACTTATAGATTGTGCATACAATTTGAAATCTGTAACACCAAATTCCTTGTTCATATATTCTATGGAATCATAAATATCCATAACACCTTTCAACCCTATATTACTTTCATATGATCTACCAACATGATCACGTAAATCAAGAATCAATATATGCGAATTTTTCAATACACCCAACTATAATATAATTATAATATATACATTAGTTCCACCTATGGCCATTTAATTCCATTGCATAGAGTTTCTCCACTGGAGGTCCTGCCGTCAGCTTCTCTATTTACCTATCTCTAAAGAGCAGAGCCACTCCCAGAGATCGTGGCTAGGTTGAGTAGATAACCTCAAGTGGATTACCCGCAGCTGATCTCTGGAAGTTTGAGGGGGAAGTAAATAGAGAAGCTGACGGCAGGATGAGGAGAGGTGGATTGGACCTCGGGTGGAATGATGGTATCAGCGTACTTTGTTAATAATGTTGGCAAATGGTAGACATGATTGCATGTTTCCAAACCATCCATGAAGTAATACAAAAGTTGATTTAACGTTTTCATTAGTTGATTTTATGAGCCAACACCTTTTGGGTACTTTAGCGCCGAAATTGGATGGGACATCAACCTGGATATAATAAGATTTTAATTCCATTAATTACCTCCAAGTATTCCATATTGAAATCATTTGGGTTGGCATCTTTAGGCATTTTTAAATTACTAAATTGAATGAATACATGAAAGCAAATTATAATGGTATTCATACCTGATAACATAGCTGTCATTTAGGTCGGTGTTCAATAGATTTCCAACACCCATTCCAAGAGGGTTTATAATATAAAATCTTAAAAACTGTTGAACCAATTTATGCTTTACATATTGTAGAACATGGTCGGTTATCCTTGCTAATACACCCTTTATTATGTCTTCACTTTGCTTTAATTCGTTTATGATCTATATGAATATAAAGGTTATAATTGTTTTAAGGAGCATAATATATTACAATGTTTAAATACATTACACTTACCTTATCTTTGACTACATCGATTTCTATGTCTTTTTTCGTATCTTCTGAATCTTCAGTACTGACAAATGGCGAGAGGAGCGCATAATCGTATTTAGACATATGATTATGTGTCTATAGTAGTATAATTGTAAGAAAACGCAAAGTTATCGATAGAATTACCATTGAATGTTGAAATCTAGAACCACATTGCGATTTCGATTTAATTGATGAATTAAATTTGTATCCATCCTTGGAATAATTATGCGTACCAATAGAACGTATAAAAGTATTGTAAAAGAATTGTACAATGAAAAGCAATTTTAATGGACAAAACAGATTCATGTTAATACATTACGTAGATATACACATCTGGATTCATAATTTAAATTTGACAACTTAATAAAATACGGTATACTCGCAGTAAATATTCACATATAAACTCCACAATTATGAGTAATTGATATATATTCTTAATGTTCTATAGTCTCTTTTTAATATTCCCAAACACTGTCTTTAGTACCAACCCACACCCCCAATCTTGTCAGGCCATCGCCAAACATAACATGTCTAACTCATCATCGAACACGCTGATATATCAGCATTTTGCGTTAAAACATGAAGGAATCAAATGAAAATATGATCTCATTCCTATGATCCTAAATTTATGTTAACAACTTCCTATATGTTCGCCACCTGATGTCAAACGGAAATAAAAGTTAGATTCCACAGAGATTCTACGATATTTAACATGAAATTATTATTATTTATAAATTTACATCTAATTATTATATAATATACGTATACATCTATTATTATGAACACTACGTCCTTAAACTATTAAGGCATGTCGCTTGATCCTCTTCATAAAGGTGATATACCTAATTTTGGCATTGGAACTATTTAATTTTAATCTAGCATTTCATGTATATAAAAAATGAAGGAACTTGCTTCCGCCTAGATTCCTAGGTACTCGTGTTCTTCATGGAGTATAATAGAACCATTAGATAATCGAGTGTTTCCATATTTATGTATGTAACTCACTATCCTTTGATCGAAGTTGTTTAATGATATAGTTAGTGAATCATATTGGCCCAAAAAACAGACACATGATGGTAACGATATGTGTGCTCAACAGTGATCACTAGTGTCTAAATATAGGTGAACATGATTTAAATCACGTTCTTATTGATTGAGTTCTGATTAACTGCTAGTATTAGACGTATTATTTCAATTTACCAGTAAATTTGGTTAGTATTTACTGTCATTGGAGCAACGCAGCACGTATCCGTTATGGAAGGAAAAAGATACATATTTGGATCTGATGTGAAAAATTCCCAGCTAACCTTTTAATTTTAGTATATTAATACAAGTGTTATTAAATTTATCATAACTACTAAGAAATACTTGATATGTATGCTATAGAATTACATTTATAATATGTATTAACCTAAAAAGTATTTGTGATTAATAATTAAAATACACGACCCATTATAGACTTTTCTTATAAGTAAGATAGATAATTAGGCAATTTTTAACAAAATTTATGAGATGCAATTTTTTACCATGGCGATAATATATTATTATATGGCATCGACTATCATTTACGCTACTGGCGTATTTGGTGTCTTGGACAATGAATCAACTAATTCACGCATACATGATCTAAAAATTGAAGGTGAAGCTTATATTAGTTCTAATATGGAAATTATGAACTATATGTTCGATAAACGTGAGGAATTGACTAATGTCTTAGTCAAGTTTGAAGATGGTATTAATAGATTGCAAGGATTATCCAATGTTTTCCCAGATAGTGTGACTAATATTAGAGATATATCCAATAAACTGTTAGGTAAATACGAGTCAATAGTCAAAAGTTCTAAGGATTTGATTGATACATGTAAAAAGTATAGTGCTCAAGGTACTGAGGCCATATTGGCAGTTAATGAATGCATGAACGAATTAAGTGGAAAGATTACTGAGATAAATCATGATAGAATTGTAAAAAATTGTGATTTATCATTTTTACTCGCAGATAAATTCGAAATGAATGTAAAAACTTCAGGTGAATTTAAGAATATAGAAACATACATCACTGAACTTCAAGAGGGCACTGTAAAAATTAATTCTGAAATAAATAGAGTAAAATATGAACACAATTCCAAGGATTATGTGTCTGAAAAACTATCTCTTGGATCAACGCACAGTGCTTTGAATCCCAGAGATTTTAAATATCAATTTAATATTATTAGTAAATTTGGTGATTATAGCTCAACAGAAATTTTGGATGTTCTACGTTTGAATCTTAATGCGTTACGACATTTTACTATAGAGCTATCTGATGATATTAAAAAGAAGCTTACAAATTCTTACGCTATTCTAGTGTCTGTTAAGGAGAATATTCAAAGGTTTTTGAATTTTGATAAATCTCTTACCGAGAAACAGATAAAAATTGATAGAGATTACTCAGTTGATACTGTCAAGAAACTTTTGATAGAAGCACAAGATGAATTTACAAGAATTAAAGAGCCAAATAATAAAATCCTCAAGGAACTTGAGAATGTGGTGGACATGATAGGCAAATTAATTAATGGAGGTTTAAATCCGGATGTTGATTTAGATAGATACAACAAGCTTGCTAATAAGGTCATGGGTTTAAATCAAGAATATATAGTTAATAAGGGTATAGAAGTTTTTGATGAGCACGCAAAAACAACGTTGCGTAATATAAATATCGGTCATCACAATTTGGTTGAGGACTACAAGCATTATGTTGATCCAACTTATGTTAAGATACATCACGGATTTCAAGATTTAAAATCAGGAACCAATGCTCCATCTAATGAAAGTATGGGTAGCCATGCTTCAGTGAACGGTGATTCTAATAGAAAACAACATGCCGATGGTGAAGATGCACTAGAAAGTCTTTCACGTAGATCATCTACGTCTAATAGTGATTCGACATTATCCAAAAGTTCCGAGTCTTTATCGTCTGGTGCTTCTGCTGCATCTAAAATTATTTCAGCTGTATTAAGTCCATTTCGGACCAATAAACGTTCGAATAATCAGGATGACATAGAACTTTCAACTGAATTTGGAGCTATTTTACCAGAAGATTCTCAACATAGTTCTGGTGAAACTATATTAGATGATGCACAACCATCAGGTAACAATGATCTTGTAGTTGCTGAAGTAACTGGGCCTTCAGACAATTTAAATATAGGGGATAGCTCTGACACAAAATCTTTAAACAAAGTTAGTAGTGAATCAATCGAAACTCATTCACATCATGAGTCAGATGAAGATGACGAAACCTTATCTTTTCCATCTGCAATGACTGATGATACCGTAAAGACCTTAATGCCTATTACCACGCCAATTGATCTCTCAGTGTCACCAGGAATACTTCCACCAAATAATGAGTTTGAACCTAGGACTAAATTTGAACCAGAATTAAGTCGTCTTAACCTTGAGTTACCACCTAAAGACGATACCACCACATATGCCCAAGGCCCTGAATCATTAGGATCAACTAAATCTGGCGATAACCTTGATTTAGATACTCCAGAAGAAGATACTTCATTAGATCAATTCTTTAGCTTACAATCTCATGCAGGTGATAGTATAGATGGTGGAAATGGCCATGTAACTGTACAAAATCATGGTGAAACATCAAGGAATGAAGGTGAATCTACAGCCACTAAACAGAGTAATGACGAAGACCATTCAGGTTCCGAGCACGTTCTACATCTCAGTGGTCATCAAGATACCCATCATTTGACTCCAGTCACTGTTACTGCAGCCACTACGGATAAAAGTGGAATTAAAGGGGAAGATGAAAAGAATTTATCTTCTATACACGCAGACCCTATATCACTACATTCTGTTCAAGATTTTGAAGTTGACTTACAGAACCATCCACATAATGTAGGTTCATCCACAAGTGTGACAGAAGAACAACCAGTAACAACTTCAAGTATATCTGAGACGAATGCTGGCTCGGATGAAATGTTAAAAGATATCCATGATATTAAGAATAAATTGACAGATGAGCGCCCTAAATTTGAATCTGTAAGGCAGTTTTTAGTTGATAGAAATGATATTCTAAAGAGATTAAACAATGAAATGCGTTCAAGGTTAATAAAGGCGGACGATTTAATTAGACTGAATAACAATGAAATTCACGAACAAGAAGCAAGAACTATTTTTGTTAAATTATTAGATTTAAAAGACAAGCATGATTCGGTCGCGGATTCCTATTTCAATTACTTTAGACAAAGAATAATAGATGTGGATAACTGTATCGAGGATATCGATGTATGTCTTGTTGATGGAAGGGATTTAAATTTCATGCAAAATGTTTATACAACATGCAAAGAGATATACACTTCTGTAGAACGTGCATTAGAAGTTACACGCGACGGATTATCAAATTTAATGAGAGATGTATCTTCAATAAATGAATATTATGACGATGAGATTAAACACCTTAGGAATTTACTTGAAAATGGTAATACTTCAAACTCCACTCAAGATTCATCATTTTCTCCAAACACGCACAGGCCTGGAACGAGTTCGGCTACAACGAATGATCATGATGAACCCTCGGAGGTTGGTCATCTGTCACCCTCCAATGGTGATAATATTGCTGGTTTGGATACTAGAGTTGAAATTCCAACACTAAGTACACATGATGTCAACTTCCCAGAGTTACAAATTTCATCTAGATTTGGGCATATATCGGATGATCACCAAGTATTTAATGACGTCTTATCAAGGCTACCTGAAAGAATAGATACATTATTAAAATATACAATGGCTATGAGAAACAATTCTAATATATATAAAGAATCACTAAAGAATGAACTTTTGATGAATAAGAACACCTTAGAGTCATTAACGAATTCAAGTGACATTAATGAATGTAGAAGTGTTTATAATATGTCTGAAAAAATTACAGAAGATACATGTAAACTTCTATATGAAGATGCTAAATTTTATGCCAGCATCCATGATAGAGTATCTTCCATATCAATTTATAAAGACAGTTTATTTAAAGAAAATCTTTCTGCAAGCCACATTTTATCAGCCATAACATCAATCGATGTTGAATTAAGAGAATTAGAAGAAGAATTAGGGTCATATCAGGATCATGTCAACGACGCTGAAGAAGCTTTATCCAGATTATTGATAAACTCCAGCTACATTAGCGAATTTTCGAATGGAAATGAAGGATCAAGCGAAATTAGAACTGATACAATACGTAAAGTGTTAACTGAGCGTGAACATAGTCCATCGGAATTAATTGATATTGGTAATAAAGTCATTGAAGATATTAAAAAAAATGTTGACATTGCAGTAAATAACAGAGATCATGTTAGTTACAAGATTGAGCATATTCAAAAATTAATTAATAAAGCGCCGGCTGGAGATAACACTGAAAAGGCAAGAAAGGAATTGAATAGGATATTACCAATTGGATATAATATAGATGATAGATTGAAGTCATTCATACTGCTATTAAACCACAATTATGATAGAATGGAGGAATTATTAACGAAATATAGTTTATATTTGGAAGAAAAACATGATGAAGAAGATAAAAAGAGAGTGTATGAACATGTAAAGAACGAAATTATAGCTATAGAAGAGAATTTTAGGGAAATAGCCAAAGATTGCCCCCATTTATTCCATGACTCATCTGTAACTAACAATGCATTTAGAAATATTTTGGCTGAAGTTTCGGAACTTTTGAAAGATTATATAGTTGATGAATATGAAGATCCATTCGTTGTTCATGAGTCTTTGTTTAATAAGGGTGACTTTATCAATGTTGGTAAAGAGACATTGAAAGAAACAAATGAAATGGCAGAAGAATTTATGAAACTCAAGGAGACTCTTGATAATGAAATACAGGTCGCTAAAAATGCTATAGAAACCTCGGAAGACTTATTGAAACTAACACATGACGTTGAGGAATTAAAAAAATTTCGGGAATTTCTATCAAATTTGGAAATTTATGACGAATCTATAGATTCAAGTAATCATTTAAAGCGTGTCTGGGATCAACTTAGGGCTAATAATATCGGATTAGTTGTTGAGATTAACCGCTTAGAGGGACATACGGATGAAACAGAAGTAGATTATACAGAATTTATTCGTGCATTTAATATAGCTGATAATTATTTGGAACAATTCAAGGATAAAAAAAGTTGCTGAAAATGTTAGGGATGTCATCAAAAAATTATCTGGTTACGTAGAATCCAGTAAAAAACTTAAAGAATATGCCAGTGAATTTTTACCGAAACAAGAAGCGCATGAAAATGATTCATCGGATCATATACAAGAAAAACAAGTAGATCATAATCTAAAGGGTATTAAAACTGTTCGTAACTATCGTGAATTAGTTGAAAGTGACGGTGGATTCATTCCATTTATTGCTACACTTCCATTAATTATAATCAGCACCGCTATAATACATTTGGGTATTACAATTTAAATATAAATCTACCAATTTAAAATAATAGACATTTATCTGTATTCATAATTTGTGTAGTAATATGCTCCTTTGCCAATGATGCGTCTCCGAACTTCAAATCAGCAATATAGAAGTAATATATATATATATATAATTAAATACTTGGTAAATTTAAATTAGAAATATAATGGAGAACACAAATGGTACCTAGTTCTCATGTAAATCAGATATAACGTACGGGATTCAGACTCCAAAGTACAAACGTACAGATGATGCAACATAGTTATACATGGCAAACTTAAATCATGTAAACTTAATAATATTACTTGAAAGAAATATTACAAATAAAGTTGCCGTAAGATAGTGAAAATTATTTGTAATTTATACATAGTAGAGTTAAGACGAAGTGGATGAAAAATGTACAAGAACATAAGTAGCAAATAAAATTCCGACATATTTATCAAACAATAATATTTATATAATGAAAAAATTCAAACTAATTCCAAAAAACATATGTATACTAATAATACTGCTATTGTTGCATACAGTTTCATCATTAGATAGAGATGAATTAACCCAACCCTCAGACAATAATAATATTAAATTAAACCTCAAAAGTTCATTTGGCGATGGAAAAGGAATAAAAAATAATGGCAAAATATCATCTGTTGATGACACCACATCATCCAATAACATTAGGGGGACACTAAATACTGCTGATCTTGCTGAGAATTTAGATGATATTGTTCAATTAATACCACAATTGGAACAAGACAAAGGACCACTAATTAATATTGAGGAACCGTTAAAAAACATAGAACGTTTGAGAGTAAATGGACAGATTCCAAATGAAAATGATGTTGACTCAAAAACAGGTATTAGCTTAGGATCTATTTGGAATACAGTTAAGGGTTATTTAGGAGGATATTTTAACAATACTGAAAAGGAAGAAGACAAACTTAAGGAGCCAAAAATAGAAGGTGTAAAGGGTAAACCTGAGAACAAAGAACAAGAAAAGAAACCAATTGTTGTCGACGATAGAGAACATAAACAACCAATCTTAGATAATAAAGAAATAAAAAAGTTGGATAAAGATAAAAAAGACGAAGAAAAGATTGATGCTAGTTCAAAAGAGATAATAAAAAATGAAGAAGTAGAAGAACAAAAGAAAAATGATGACGTATCTAATGAAGATAAAGTAGATTCTAAGTTATATGTAAAAAAATTACAATGTATGAATCATTTTATGTATACTTATCATCCAAAAAATACAATTGAAGGGAAAAACTATTATGGATTAAATTCTAAAGAATCAGGAAATAGTTTTGATGATTGTATTAAAAGTTCTTTCTATTTGACCAAATCTAATTCGATATTATTTTTGTTATTTATGGTAATGTATTTTAATATAATATGATGAAGTTTTCAACATCCAATTTGGTATGATATATTTTTATTATAATAAAATATCTTACAGTATTTTCCAAATGTTGGAGATCATGTAATTGGTATAATTACCAGTAAAAATTCTGACTTTTACACTGTTAGTGATTAATCAAATGAATTTAAAAAAAAATTATCATAATTATACAGATTGACGTTGGTGGATTATCGGATGCTGTGTTACCTACTGTTGATGGTTTTAGAGGAGCTACCAAACGTAATAGGCCAAATCTAAATGAGGGTGATGTTGTATTTTGTCAAGTTATCTGCAAATATCCTAAATATGAGTTACCTATTGAAGTTACTTGTGTTATAGCGGATGATGTTAAGCAGTGGACTACAGGTGAATGTTATTTTGGCCAATTGTTAGATGGTATAACATTCAATATTCCTATATCATATGCA
The DNA here is from genome assembly GCA_020283715.1 of Cytauxzoon felis. NCBI lineage: Eukaryota > Apicomplexa > Aconoidasida > Piroplasmida > Theileriidae > Cytauxzoon > Cytauxzoon felis. The sequence goes on from JAIQCW010000123.1 coordinate 16,188, forward strand.
CACTCGTATGTTTATATTGATGATTTGTATACATTGGAATAGTCTTTCTAACAACAAATGCTATATACTAGACAAATGTGGACTTAAATTCAAATACGAAGTGGCTGTAGGGCTAAATGGAAGGTTAGTTTCCATTCATAATATTTAATATGTGTGGATTTGTAAATAATTAATAATTATAAAACGTTGGATCAATCTTCTTTCCATTAACTATCAATCATTGAACCCAAATAACCATCCTCCTAACCGCTATTTTCTACACATTTCCCATAAAACATATCATGAATTATGTCATTACAAATATTATGTTATAACAACAATACTATAGAATATGGGTAAAGGGATCTAATGACGAAGATACATTATTATTATCAAGGTTTTTAAAGTTAAGTTATGGACTAACTGTACCTCAAATTGAAGCACTATTTATTAAACTAACACAAGGATAAACACACTTATACTCTAAATATAAAATTTAATTAGATTATATTAATTTATTCATCTCTTGGCAAAGCTTATCACTATAACTGATCCATTTAAGTTGTGACCTTGTAAATCTAAACATGTTAATCAAATGAAATTAGAAAAAAACATACTTTGCATAGCGTATCCTGAGTTGTGTTCATTATCAAAATCGACAAATGCCACGCGTCTTGACGGAATTACACGAGATTCAACAAATCCTGGCATATGACTGAATATGTTATTTATATCCCCTGTAGTAACACCCTCTGGTAATGACTCGACAAACAATGTACGATTTGGCACCATCTACAAAAATTTTAATGAATATATAATAGGGTGGATATTTCCAGGATATATAAAATTGATAACCCAAATGTTTGTAAAACTTCCGAAGGAAACATTAACTATAAGTCAACGATTAGGTGAAATAATGTTATTTTTCATAAATTGCATGGCTTAATACACCAAAGACTTGAAAAATTTCGGAGGAATATACATTCAATAGTTAGATGAGAAATATAGAGAAAATGTATGAAAAAGAAAGGAAGAATGGGTTATCTAATCCGTATCTATAGTAGTTATAACTTACCATGTTGCTATATGCTGATGTTTTTTGTTGATAAGTACCCATTTGTTTTCTAGTAGCTAGTAAAGCAAGTTCAGCTGCTCTGGCTTGAGCAGCTGCAAGAGCCTTGGCCGTTTCAGGGTCAAATGGTTGCGATATGTTATCGAGGTTACCTTTCATAAAATCGTTCTGCATATCTTGGAAGAGTTTCCTTTGCTTTTCTTCTCGCTCCTTAATAGCCCTTGGTTTCTTTGGACCGGCAGGTCTTGGTGTGAAGGTACCCTCGGCCTTTGTAATGACATCAGATTTTTCTAGAGCATAGTTTATATGCATAGAATGACCATGAAATAAATATCCTTGCATCTCCTTTAGTGCGTTTGTCGCGGATTCTATTTCTTCAAAGACAATCCATGCTTGTCCTTTTCTCCAGAAAGAGCTCATTGCTACGATATCCAATATTTTCCCAAATTTTTCAAATATCTTATGTAATTCTGGCTTCAAAATATGTAATTTTACACGATCATTTAGATTCTTTATATAGATAGTATGATTGGGAGGTATTGATGGATCGGCTTCAAACCTCTGCGTTATTGATAGTTGTTTCGTAGGGGCTGATGCCATTGCTATCGGAGGAGCCGATAACATAGCCCCTGTCATTACAGGAACTTGATTTGACATCTTCTATGGGTTTTATAATTAATTCATAATGATTTTTGAACATGCCACACTTTATTTTTTAACCTGATTTCTAGAGGAAAGCATTAAGTCTATATATGAAGTATGAATTGAATATTAAATACACAAAATTATGCAACGGTTTATCCTTGCTATGTTCCATTTGGATACCCATAAGTCATTATATGTGTACATTATTCGTAATTGACATTTTGAAATACGGAAGCTTCTACAACGTATACCCTAGTCAAGAATATGCCTTATAAAATACTATTCAACGAAAATGGCTATAAATTCTAAGAATATACACGGTAAGATTGGATTACCGACTGCTTTGATGAAGAATAGGTAATTTGTTATGGATATTATTGTAAAACTCATTATTTTTTCAGGAACTTTAAACGAAGGTACAAAGATGAGTTAGTATTTTATAAAAATTTACTTAATGCTTTAGCGTTGGACAAGAAGAATCAGGTGTTAAATATAGAAACAGAGCGCTAGAGCGGAGTCAGATGAAGGATGAATATTATATTAAAATAGATGAAGAATATCAATTATTAAAAAAGCAGACTGTAGAAGAATCCCGTTACATGGTTATATCGTAACAATTTTAAAATTTATAATATATTTAGGGTGGAGATGAAGATCATACACATATGGTAAAGGGTTTGGACTACACTTTGCTTCAAAAGGTACGTAGTAATATGGACAAAAGGTTAGTTATTATCATAAAATATATATTTAATACCTTATTTTATGATTTAGAGACATTAGTGATGCAATATCCACGGAAGACATAGATAATGTTAGAGATGGAGCTATTGGACATACCGATTTGGGATTTTCTATTTATAAAAAATTCTTTTACCATACACATCCACAGCATAAACATTTCAAGGAAAAAATGGACAAAACATATCAACTTTTACTTGAAGTAAGTATTCTATATCACCCAATGAATTCAACTATTTTTAACATATATACGAATTCGTATAAAATATTAACACAAACATTTTTAGGGTCATAAGTTTAAGAAGACCTATTATAATAGATCAGAATACATTTATAATTTGAATATCGAACCTGATGATAGTGATATTCCATCGATGATGACCGTATATAACGATGAAGCACAAACTGTATATAATGACAAACTTTTAAATATTTATCGCAACAAAAACGTTAAAATTGTATGAATTTGATATTTTAATTTCATATATTCTGTTTAGGAATTGTTACAAGTATTAAATTGGCATCAGGAAAATAAGAAAAGGAAACGAGAAGATAGATGTGAGTTAGGGTCCATTCAAAACCTGAATCTTACCATACACTATTTTGAGTAAAATAAAACATTATTTATTTTAACTCAGGATAATGTGGTTTCCCCATTATTTAGACTGATTTTAACTTAAGATCATTATATATCTCATTATTAACATCATTATAATTGTATTTAGTGGCTTACCGTCCTCAATCAATAACAATAGTTGACGATGATGGAGATGAAGATATTTTCGAGAATGCCGGTGAATATAAGAGTGATGAATATAATGTAGAGGTAGTTAATAAACTTAAGGATAATGAAACATATTTCAACGATGTTGGAGAAAAAGATGATGAACAAGCAACTGTAGAAATTGCGAAGCTAAAAAGGAGTATTGTTACTATGAAGCCTAAACAGCCTATTAATGATGGATATAATGAATGCTATCCAGAGTTTGGTGGCTTTGATAGTGATGAAGAAACTAACATTAAAACTAAAAAGAAAAGAAGCAGCAAATCAGATTGGAATAAGATAGAAAAAATAATCGCTGAGAAGAAGGAGAGGGGTGAACT
>JAIQCW010000128.1:0-20444 GCA_020283715.1 Cytauxzoon felis
CGATTTAATAGTACCTGAGGTTGACAATATAGAGGTTGATGTACTTTTGTTGGATCCATCATGTTATGTCAAGAGAACATATGGCGAGACTACACATACTATAGCATTCATATCTCCTCATCGTGCTGTTAAAGTAAAGTATGGTGATTTGTTATTATGGGAATCTGAGAATATCGATGAGCATTGTAAGATCATTGATGTATTTAGTAAAAATGGAAATGATTTAATGGTACTCTCCATCCTCAATGATAAAACCTCTGCAATCCTCCCTGGCTTCTACCATTGTAGTAGAGATTTTGAATGTTATAAATTCAATTATGAGAACTTCATATATATGTGGAATGAATTTAAATTTACATTTGACACCATTGGGGGTATCATTGATTACTCGGATTATAGTCGAGTGATGGATATTATTGAACCTTTAGATGAACTCCCATATGGTAGATGTGGTATCGATGATTACTTCAAAGACTTGAAACCAATTACACTAGACATTTACAATCACGAGACTGAAGGATTGGAAGTTAAGATTAAACAATACTCAAATTATTCATCAACTATTCACACATGTAGACCGAAAGATGGATACATACTCGATTCATTATATGACTCACAACGTAACGAAATGTTATGGAAGAGATACAAGAATAATAAATACGGCATCGCAACACTCGTTAATACCGATGACCTTGAACTCATTGTAATATTTATAATTGATGTAAATCCTCAAAAATCTGAGGTTATATATTTCAAGTACTCACTATTATATGGGTGGGAAGAAGTATATAAAGAATCTCTCACAAAATGTTATTTAGATACTGTCATTAAAGGAGAATGGAGAATCTCCGATAAAATTTAGTAATTTGTCGAAGTGCCGAATAGGTATTCGTAAATTAATGTAGATTTAAATTCATATATATATATATATATTATACATTGTAATACACCTGAGGTTAATCCGCTGTAAGTCGTCTTCAATTGCTGTGGTGGCATTCCTATTTACCTCACCCTAAAGAGTATAGCCACTCCCAGAGATCGTTTTCTGGTAATCCACTTCCACTTGATGTCCAATCACTAATAATATGTAAATTAATTAAATTAAATACAATAATTATCTTCCTTCAATCATTTACAACTGAAGTTTAATATTATAATAATTTTATAGAAGTGTAATTAGTTATACAAATCTATTACTATCTTATATAAGTAGTATACTTTAATTCATGTTAATAGTTATATAGTATGTATATTATAATAATTAATTATATTAATACTTATATATCTTCATACAACTATACATCATCCTTCAATTGTATTAATATATTAGTATATATTATATTAGAAGAGAAATCTTCAATTGATATTAATAAAGTAGGGGTAAATAGTGTTTATTATCCCTATAACCCAAGGTTGATGGTGTTTTTTAAATTCACTATATATATATATTTACTAGGAAATATGGTGCTAAAACTCATAAACCTAATAATTGTGGTGATCACATATAATACTATACCATATACCATAATACCGTAGTCGACAAATGGTAGGGGGAGGGAAATATAAGAAGCCTCCATGGCTAATGGTGAAAATAATAAAGAACCTTCGGTGGATGTACTCATATAACTAATGGATAGTCTAGTGATGTGATAATACGAAAGCAAAAGGTAGTACTGATTGAGGAATATAGTTGTCACATATGAAGATTATGAATATAAAGTAAATCGATATAAACCTAGGAACTATGGTTATAGAAATGACTACAAGTGATAAAAAGTCCATTATAATCCCCAATCTTCCATATGTGTTGGAAATTTCTATCTTTCCAGAGATGATGTTACTGGAAGTATGACTCATGATGAAATGAATATTTACCATCTTCTACTATTAAATCCTCTACCATATACACATATTCTCAATTATTTACATCAGGTGGATTGTCTATAGATGATTAAATTAATTAAAGAATAGAATGGCTTTCATCAAATTGGGGTATAATAGTATGGAGGAATCACTAAGGCCACATCTGGGATACTAGGTGGAAGGACCATAACAATGAAATGTAAAGTAATATCAATATCCAATATGAATTTGTAGTATATTAAGGTTAATTCTACTCAACACATCATGATACATCATCCCTAAATATATAAAATGTGTAAAAATGACACAAGGGATGATGTAGAAATGTAGGATTGTAAATGCACATTTGAGCAATAATGTAGCATAATCGCAAAAATATCGCAATGTTTACTGTACTATAGTCTCATTTATCGCAACGTTTGTTTTTTATAATTTTAAATAGGCTTTAATTATCTGAAGATACGGTTGATATACACATACTTCAAAATGACTGCTAAAAATAATAGTACACCAGGCCTAAAGGAAGTCTCTATGTTCCTGGTAGGATTCGTTGCAGCATTACCATTGAGGCTGGCATTATCATGTGCCAAATATGCCATTGGTAGATATAATCTTCCGGTTAATAAACTTGGTTTATTCATTAACATATGTCACAATCCTATGGAATTAATTGGTCTTGTAGGTATCACAGCGGCAAACATCATTAAGTTAATTGCGGGTAATACGAAGGCTGTTGCTGCATTATCCGTGGTTTCAAACTGGTTCATGTTCGCCTTCTCAGTAACTACACTCTATGTTTATACATATGGAGGTGATCTAGGCGATCCTAACCTTTACATGTGGACTCTTATAATACATCAATTCGTATTTGGTCTTAATTACATATTCACTATCGGTGCAGAACCGAAGGCTGTAAGTTACTCAAGTGCAGGCTTACCACTTTCATCTGTTTTTGTCACTCTTTATCACAATGTATTCCTTTATTATGCAAATAAGTACCTCCTACAGGATGTCGATTACTGGCTTGTATGTGGACAGATTATGGTGAATATGATCTTAATGTTTATAACCGCGTTACTGTGGACTGCACACTGCGCTATGTGCCATTTTAATGGAAATGGGTGTGAAGATAATCAACAATCTTCTAAGGATGAAGAACAAACCAATTTGATGGAGGGATTGAAAGAACCATGGACATGGTCACCTGCTATGATTGTGGTATTCTCCCTAGGGGCATTGTACTGCGTATACCCTGGTATAGCACCATTCCAATTAGTAGATCCACAGACCGGATATAAGATTGAATTAATTAACTTGGCAATATATCCAATTCCAGCTATAGTTGTATGCATTCTGGATCATTATAAAATAGGACCAAGTAATAAATGGAAGGATCACTTCGGGTGGAATGCTTGTTGGATTGCTGAAGCGTATGCTCTCTTTTGTGTCTATATCTGTTATACAGTCCTCCATTACCCGTACTCATTCTTAGGTAAATTGATAATTGGTAATGCATTTTGGGTTGGATTCATAACTGTTACATTTGTAACTGCACAAGAAGGCCTTAAAGCAGTGAGCGTTAGTGGAGTTGGTATGCAAGGTGAAAAAGGCAAGGTCAATGGTGATGTTATAACATTTGTATTTATCATATCACTTGCCATTCTCAACTATACCAGTTTCATGGGTGATGCGTACCTTCAGATCTATAGGAAAGCTGAATGGGATCATTGGCCAACTGAGGGATACACGAGATATAGGGGCTTCAAATTTTGGTTCAATGCAGCGTCTACTTTGGCTAAGAAAACTGTAATGAACGCATTTAGTGTAGACGTTAGAAGAGAAATGTTAAAATGAAGTGGAGTAAAATACACAATGAGTACTCCTGAAATGTTAATAAAATGTAGTTTTAAATTTTAAATCCTATCTTAATGTAGTCCTTTAAATGCCTTTAGGCATTGTAATTTTAATCTACTTTAATAATTCATTATATGTTATACACTCCACCTCTCCTTCCACTCGATGTCTTTCCACTCGCCGTGGAAGCTTCTTCTATTTACTTCCCCTTCCAGCTCCTGTAGATCGCTTTCAGGTGTTCCACTTGAGGTTACATCCATACCTCTACCTTCGCCACGATCTCCGGGAGTGGCTCTACTCTTTAGAGATAGATAATTAAAAGAGGCCACCACGGCGAGTGGAAGAGAAGAGTAGGATTGGACCTCAGGTTGAGAGCCGTATGAATTACCTGCAGTTGAGGTAACCTCAGGTGGATTAACTTTTTCTGGTGTATTATAATTTTGTACTAACTTCATGTATATAGACATGAAATATAATGATATAGAGATTAAGATGTGTGTACACATTTTGTATAGAAAAATTATGATAATGCTGGAAAGTTTCCATGATCGTTAGGATCGATATTGATACTAGTAGCTTGTTGTTGTTGTTGTTCGACATTACGTTGTTTAGTTTTGGTATTTGCATGTTTTCTTATAAATGAGTTTTTACTAGTATATTCTTCATAAATTGATTCATTAGTTATATTTAATTTTGTTATATCCTCATCTGATGATATAATCTGACCTATTAAATCTACAGCATTAGATATACTCCTCCTATTACCATGTATCAATAATATAGTACCACATGTAGATATATTCACAACACCCGATTTATTTATCAAATAACGCATATTCGATCCACCCTTACCTATTATACGACTCATACTCGAACCCGATACCTCCAATGATCCATAAAATAAACCAGAAACAATATCCACCAATGAACCATCTACATCCGAGGTCGTCCTGCCGTCTCCACCTGAGGTCCTTCCATCTTTCCCATTGCATGGAGCTTCTCTATTTACTTCCCCCTCCGCTTCCCTGAGATCAGCTACGGGTTCCACTTGAGGTCCATTAACTACATCACGTTCTTCCGGGTTAACATTCTCTGTTCCTCCGGGTAGATTTCCTGTTCTTCCGAGTTGAACATCTTCGTTCTTATGGGTTAACATCTTTTGTTCTTCCACATTACCTTCGCCACGATCTCCGGGAGTGGCATTACCGTTTACGGGGAGTGAATTGGAGGAGGCCTCCACGGCTAGTGGAACACTGGTTGTAACCTCGGGTGGAGTAATATTGATTGGTTGATTAAGTGAGAGTGTAACGATTGATTGGAATATTTTATTGATTTCATTGAGGCAATATTGTGTATTATTGATATTACCTGAGATATGTAATATTTTTTTATCATATATTTTGAGATTGACATTGAATTTGATTTCGAGTGTATGTAATAGATATGATTTATTATCATTAAGTAATGTATATTGTAATGGTGTAATATTTTTTTTAATAAGATTATGATCATTTAATATATTATTAATATAATTAATAGTATTATTAATTTGTTCATCAGTACCATATATAAGTAGATGATCTTTATAATCTATAATATAAGAACCAATATTATTTTCAATATTATTAATATGTTGTAATATAATATTAATTTTATAATTAATAATATTAAATTTAAATGGTTGTATATTTTTAGATTTAATTAATTCTAATGCTCTATTATAACCAAAATTTATAAAATTTTTATAACCTACTATATATATTTTATCATTATATTTAATTATACATGTATATTGTGATTTATAACGTTTACGTTGTATATCATTATCTGATAGAAATAATATCTCATCATTTGTTATATTTTTTAACTCTATAAATGTAAAGTCATTTATTATGTCATCCATTAATTTTATTACCGTAGTCATGGCATTGGAAGCTGAAGCTGAAGCGGAAGCGGAAGTGTTGGATGTGGAAGGGTTGTTGTTGGAAGTGTTGGATGTGGATTTGTCGTTGGAATGGGAGTTGTCATGAAGGTTGTCATTGTTGCTTCTGCCATTTCCATCATCGCCTCTGCTTCTGTCAATAATGTATAAACGTCCTTTATTATTATTAAATTCCAATTTTACATCTACATTATAATCCTCTTCCAATTTACGTATCAATGATTTAAATTTTGTTGATAATGCCTTTAGTATTAAATAATTATCTTCTCTTGAATAAATATTTTCATTATCCTCTACTATACATGATCTTTCATTAATATATTCAATTGCATTCTTTACATTTATACCTTTACCTATTATATCCAATTGACCGGAATAATAAAATGTTAATACATTAAATCTCTCTTGTATATCCATCAAGTCTTTATATCTTGTAAATGACATTTGTATCCTTGATGATGAATCGAGGTCTAGGGATGATAGATATTCTATACACTTTTCAACATCCGTACGCAAACCGTAAATTACCAATAGATGTGATGAAGATAGTGACGACGACGTAGGAGTTGCTGAAGAACGAAGTGATGAAGGACGATGTTCTGTATACGCTTCATTCAATGATGTCTGAAAAGGTACAATCTTCGGACCATCATCCAATGAGGTCTGAAAAGGTCCAATCTTCGTACCTTCATTCAATGATGTCGATAGTCGTTCGATATGTACGGTAAACATATTTTTAATACGTTGTAGATAATTAAATGGATATTGGAAGCGATTTTCTTTATCATAAATCCTAAAATAACCAGTATAAATATCATTAGCATCAATTAATTCTTTATTATTCTTCCTTTTATAGTCATTAATAGTATTATAAAGAAATTCGCTTGTAATTGTTGTAGTCTTTACAGGTTGAGATTGTACCTTTTCTATTTTATTCTTCAACTTCTTTTTTATATTCAAAATATCTTTACATGTACTACGAAGTTTCATAAGTGATATCTGTATAGATTTAATCCTCTGATATTCACGTAATATCATCAATTGATCTTGTAAATATGATATATACATCTCAACCTCTTTAAATGCGACATCACCACCATCCTTTAATTTATCCTTAGATTTCATCTTTGATAATTTATTCTTTGCATCCTTTATCTTATTTTCTAACTCTAATATACTCATATTCTGATCAGGCTTTATAATATCTATCAATATACCATCTATAGCATCATCTAATTCAGATATATACATATTCAATTCATCATCATCTATAGTACTATCCTTTATCATAGATTCATCCAAATCTTTTACAATTATACCACGCTTCTTCAAACGTGATTTTATACTCGACTCCTTCTTTATACATTCCGATGGTGTTATACGCTTCTCATCCAATAACTTACTAACCTTCTTCTTTAATGAACGACGCTCCGATATACTTAATACCTTCTGAAAACCATCATCATCTATCACATTACTATCCCTATCTACAATAGGAATATCACCCAAATTCACATTACCATCAACTTCATCATTTATATCAGGCATTTTTAGCCACAAAAAACTATAAAGATATAACACATATAAACATTCTAATTTATCCACACAATGTGGTCTGAATTATTTACATTTAAATTCTTAGCACTAAATCATTAGACAATAATCACTTCAACATACCAATCATAACTACCCCCATCAATACCAATTATATCAACCACCCAGTATAACACAGATCATAGATGATGAATGATTATATATAGTTTAATTTATATTTAATATCCTATAATAATTATTATATAACAATAAACACATATACCATAAAAGATGTACGATGATTATATACCCCCTAACAAGTATACCATTAAGGATAAGTACTAGACAATAATTATATACCATTTAACATATATAAATTATATAAATATATTATTCAATCCTCCGCCATAAAATCATTAGCATTCTCCAATAAATAATTTGCAGCCAATTCCTCATTCTTATCACAAGCCAAATACGCCTCCAACACAGCAGCACGAGAAAATCCTAAACCTTCTAAACGCTCTACACTCTCCATCTCCAATTGAGTCAATGATATCATATTCGGTGGATCACCGCCAGTATAAGGATCCCTATAACCACCTCCATTGTTTATCAGTTCCATAAACTCATCTTGATGTTCTATTATATTCTAAAAATAATTAAATCATATAATATCCTCCGCCAACCTGTAATAATTCTGGATTATTTTGGCCAATATTATCCAGCAATTGCTGGAACATCTGCGGATCCGATTGAATGACCTGCCGCAATTGCTCAAACATTGGATGCGATTGTAACGATTGTATCACGTCGTCATTATTCTATAGATTTTAAGAGATCTATGAGATCTAAACATACATTTGAATCTTCAACAGTTGGTATATTACCCTAAATGTAATCAAGAAGTACTAAAATTTAAAACCAACCATAGATAAAAATTCTACAGCCCTCTCAGGATTATTAAACGCCGCCGTCATCGCCTGCTCCACCAAAGATCTAGGAAATCCCATCTCACATATCCTCTTAATATTCTATAGTATAAATTTACAATATATAATTAATACCAGTACAATATCGTAAACTTATAGTCATACACTTTCATCTTCAACTTCCCACTCGCTGATCCACATGAGGTCGTATTGCCACTCGCCGTGGAGGCCTTCTCTATTTATCTCCCCCTCCGCTCCCATAGATCGCTTCCAGGTATTCCACCTGAGGTTACATTATCTTCACGTTCTTCCGGGTTAACATTATACCGAGGATGATCTACGGGAATCCGAGGGGAGCTATTTAGAAGAAGGCTCCACGCCTAGTGGAAGGAGAGGTGGATTGGACCTCAGGTGGAAAGAGAGTTGGATTGTACATCAGGTTGTAATGAATTATAAACATACTTGTTCTAATTCGGATCCGGTGAGTAGTTTGGATGTATCTTTGAATTGATCATCATTGGTTATGGATGGTGTTGGTTGTGTTGTATTTTCTATTTTGGGTGTATCTATATTTTCTTTTTTTTCAATTGTTGTTGTTTCATGCTAAAGATTAGAATAATGATGTAAGAATTACATACGGGTTTGGATGTGATGACGATAATTTTATCCCCGTCTTTTATATCTTCATAATTGTTCAAGAGTAATTCTTTTTTTAATATTTTACCAGAATGTATTAATTTTGATGTATTGCTGGCATATTTGGTAATGCTTCTTCTATTTTTTTCATAAGATCATCAATTGTAGATGATTCTTCAACATCAACTTCTACCTCCACATTTTTTAATGTCTTAACCTTAAGCTTCATAATTTATAATGATGATATAATATTAAAGTGATTTAACATATAAATAATATAAAATGAAATTAAGAAAAAAAAATTATATAAAATACACCACAATTTAATTCTCATTATTTTTTATATTCTTCTTCTCCTATAATTTACATGAGATGTTTTTTTAAAAAAATATAACCCTCTATTATAATACTTACCAGATATGCTAATTTTGCTGCATCTAAATGATCTCTTAATTGGATATATAAATTATCTTTACTATTACCAGATATTTTTGAATCACGATCTATTCTTTCTGTTATCATTTCAATTTTCTTATTTAATAATTCTAATTTCTCATCATCTATAAATATAATTATGAATTAGTCGTACTAAAAAAAATTTTTTTTTACCTGTCATTTTACTATAAGTTATCTTTGCTCTATCAGAATAATTAAATGTCTCTTGAATATCTTCATATCTAGATGCATCTTCAGGTAATAATGAAAATGATTCTTTTAATAATTCTCTAAAATATAAATCACCACCTTTTATCTTATGCTTTATACTCTTTGCATCTTCTATAGGATTACCAAGCTCTTTAGATAACATTGGTACATTAATTAATCTGAAGTTATTTATAAATATAAGAAACTCCATATCCTCCACATCCACCTCCTCTTCCAATTCTTCTTCTTCTCTTTTGCCCCCTTCAGCCTCCCCGAGATCGGCTTCAGGTTCCACTTGAGGTCCATTAACTACATTCGAGGTCTCTTCTTCTAGTTCTTCTTCTTCCTCCTCCTCTTAAAACTTACTCGTTCTTTTTAATTTCATCTTCTTTATAATTGAAACCAGTTTGTAATTTATTAAGCCAATAAATGTTACCAATTTTCTTACTAGATAGTCGACCGAGTTCTAAAGCTTGAGTAACTATAAAATTATAATATAAATATAATTATAAAACATTTACCTTTCTTTTCTATACGTAAAGTGTCACGTAATATCTATAAATGTAAACATTAATAAATAAAATAAATTTACCGCCTTCCTTTTATTCTCCTCATGAATCGATCTTCTAATCTCCTCCTTACGATTATAAGATTCTATTAAATAAAAATGAAATCAAATTAATGAAACGCTGTACATCGAAGGTTAACCACCTGAGGTCCAATCCTACTCTTCTTCCACTTCCACCCGAGGTCGTCTTGCAGACAGCTCTTCTATTTATCTCCCCTCGGATTCCCGTAGATCATCCTCGGTATAAAGTATACCCGGAAGAACGTAGATGTTAACCCCTAAGAACAAGAATTCTACCCGGAGGAACAGAAAAACTTCAACCCGGAAGAACAGACCTCAGGTGGAATACCCGCAGCTGATCTCAGGGAAGCGAAGGGGGAAGTAAATAGAGAAGCTGTCTGCAAGACGACCTCGGGTGGAAGTGGAAGAAGAGTAGGATTGGACCTCAAGTGGAGTGTTCATTAGAGTAGTTGTGATTAATTTTTGTGTATTAAGTGTACCTTTTCGTTGTCTAATAAATTGTTTATATTGTTTTTTTCTTTCTTCTTCTGTGACTTCAGCTAATTTTTGTAGATATTGTGCTCTATAAATCTTTCTTAAATCTCTCATTTGTCTTTCCCACATATAAAGTTCTGCTAGATAAGGTGTTAGACCTTCTCTTAATTTGGCATGAAGTTGTTGTTGTTTTGCGGCATCACTTAATAAAAAATCTAGACGTCTTTGTAATACTTCTGGTGATACTTTAGGTACACCTTCTATTGGTTTAATAAATGATTGTATAATTGGTTTTGCGATTGGTATTCTCCTACACATTTTATTATATATATGAAATTTCTATACCTTGGCAATGGAACATCTGAAAATAATCTTGCTTTTTCACGTAATCTTACAAATCTTCTTACTGGATTCTCAAATGGTCCAGTCTTGCGATGTGGTTTCTCACGCATCTCTGCTCTCTTGAAGAAACCTGGTGGTTTCAAAAATCTTGCTGCATATAATACACGTTTATCTACCATTTACATTTAATTAAATGTATATTAAAGTATATTTATAAGTTGAGGTGTAAATTATAAAGTGATTATTTTGCACCTCATTCTGGTGGGTAACATCTACTGTCTTTTATCTACGCCCTCTACCACGACGTTTATTCTTACCAAATTGAGCAGCAAATGGATTACCAGCTTGAGCAACCTGAGATACATTAGGATCACTAAAGCCGGGAATGATAATTTGCGATGGTGTCAAGACATTGAAATTCTGCATAGGAATTTGTTGTTGAGGTATCTGAGGTATGGGTTCTTGTTGAGGTATATTGTTGGCTTGACCAAATACGAAATTTGTAGCAGTAGGATTACTAAAGATTGGTACGTCAGCAGCTTTTGGTGCGAATAATGGATTACCCTGTGGTATAGGGATATTAATTTTATCACTGAAAAGCTTTAGAGTTTCAGAACTGAAAATAGATCCAGGCTCTGATGATGGAATACTAGTGGTATGAAAGAGATTTGGAACAGACAAATCCTTTTCTATAGGCATTTCATCCTTTGTAATTGGACCTGATGTAACTTTATCTCCACCCATCAAACCAGACACATCACCTGTACCTCCATCTGTAATTTCAGACACAACTTCACTTCCACTTCCATCAGTACGTGCATTCATTTCAGATTTCGTCTCTACAACATGTTCAGATCGATTAGTAGACAAAATTGATGAGCCATCAGCAACATGGTCACATGTATTATCAATTACTGAAGTCTCACTAACAACACTCTCCAATCGGTCTGGTATGCTTGACTGTTCAGTAACACTCGTATTTCTACTTAAATTTGCGATCATCTCTTCTCTCCTTCTAGCTTCCTCCTCCTTTAATCTCTGTAACTTCTCATTTTCACGACTTCTTGTAGTCTCAATATCAAAACAAGTCATAAATCCATTAAGAGTAGATAAATCAACAATACCATTAAATCCAGTATAAATATCCAACTTGACGCGCTTTTTTGTACTCTTTCCACCTTTTTTTGCCTTTTTAGGCATACTATTTAAACGTCTCTTCAAGCTCATTAGCTCATCATTCTCCCTCGATGATTTATAAGCGATAACGCGTAGTTTACGGGAATCTTCATAGGGATTCTGATCCCCTTCCACAATTCCCTTGACATCTATAGCCTATAAAGTATAATATAAACATCAAATGTTATTAAATTTTGAACATCGAATATCATACCTCACATACCTTTTGGTCTGTTTTAAGTTGTTTGTCTGTATGAAATGAGTAAATGATGAGATTTAGAGAATTCAACTTACATCTAGAAGATTCATTTCCAATAACACCGTCATTATTAAAACTAGAGACCTTCTTACGCTTATTAAAAGTGTAAAAGGATCTATCTCTAGTTTCTACATGAGAAAATCCATACTTGTTACACATGTAACAGTCGGCATCACAGGTCAACCTCTAAAAATGAAAAAAAATAAATATTCAATTGACTTACGGAAAAATTTAATAATTTCTTCTTAAATTCATCGTCAAATACGTTCATTATTTATCTACTGATTTAGTTCACTGCCAAAGGCACTATATAAAGTAGGACAGACTTCCAGGGTAAATTACATTAGTCTTACAAAAATGTACAAATTTCAAAAAGTTTTAAACATATATTTAGTTGTAGAATCATATATACTCTAATTAGTTGAGGTTTAGTAAGTTAGTCACATCTTGGTTCATGGAGATGTGTATCTCTACAACACTGTCAAAATGGCCAAAAAACAGGGATCAACTCTTGACATTGTATTGTATTCATCTAGATAATGCTATGTTAATTGTAAGATTCCATTGAAGCCTTATAGCACCAATGAGCAGTATCGTCGATAGGGTACGAGATTAGACAGATGATCATCAGTATAGTAATATAAACTAATAGACAATGGCGGTATTAGTGATATTTGCCATTGTTTTAGTGCATAATATTCTAAATGTGTCGAGTATTATGCGTGATATTCATGAACATGGTGTTGAGGTACCGTATTCACTTCAACAACTTGAATCTATGTCTAAAACTCAAATAAATCCGAATCCACCTGTAAATAACACAAATACACCAACTAATCCCCCTTCTAATCCTACAGAAAATTCCACAAACACTGTCCCTGCTACTCATGAAACTAGCGCTCCGGTTCATGAAAATCATGGTTCTGCAGAGCGAAATGAAGCAAAATCAGCAGAAAAACCACATGTAGAGGCTGAAGTAAGCTCAAATGTCGTCTTGGCTCCAACTGTTGGTAATGTATCACAGAAGAATGAAGAGTTGATGAATAGTATGGTGAGTTGAAGCCTATACTACGATTATATACCTCCAGGAAAAAGGAGTTAAGCACATCAGGAATGTTCTAATGGTATTATCAGTACTTGAACAATTACTGGATCAAGATGACAAGACATCGAAATTTACTGTAGAAGGTGAAGATTATACATTTTCTATGACTATGGATATAATTAATAAATTAATCGCTGATGGTGAAAAGGCGCAACGTATAATTATACATTTGGGGCCATTGATTTTAGCTAAATTAGCTACACCCAAGAATAATCCTGAAGTAAATACAGTAAAATAAAAAATTATATTATTAATTCTGCTTGAAATTTAAATGGATATTTATTTATTATTGAATTTGGGAATCCATTTATTATAGAATTATTATTATTACCTTGTATGAAATTATCTATGGAGAATTGTTGATCATTTAAATCCTTATATAAAACACTTATATTTGTCATTGCATCAATGCAATCAATTAATTCATCTTGTGTAATTGTTTTGAAATGATGTAGAAATGCTTTTTTTTTCAATAATACTTGTACATTATTAATTATATTATCAATATATTCTGATATACCAGAATGATTTACTAAATATAAATATTCTGATGACTCCTGTATATCATCTCTTTTAATTCTATTATAATATGGACGTAATAATGTTACTTTAGTAGCATCACGATTCCATGTTAACATTTGTTGTCTTAATTTCATCCTCTTTATATATTTTAATTGATTAACATTAGATTTTTTAGTAATTATAGATGATGTAATAGGTAACGTATGTGTATCTTTTATTAATGGTGATAAATTATTATTATATTTTATTATATCTTGAAATAATTGATCTAAATTATTATATCTATTATAATAATTCTCTGATAACATTGATGGACATATAAAATTCATTAAAGGGAATGGTATTAAAGTTGTACATAATGAATTTATATTTATATTTCTAATATAATCACATGTCATTATATCCTTAATCTCTCTATTGAAACAACTTATTATATTATTCATAGGATTAAAATATCCATTACTATCATTTGATCCTCCATACATTGATGATACTCCATCCATTGAAGATACTCCATCCTTCCTCATATCAAGCGAAGAATTTTCTTCCATTATCGAAGAATTTTCTCTTCTTTCTTTTATCTCCCTCTTCGAGGAAAGTAGTTCTTCCTTTTCTTTTATCTCCCTCTTCGAGGAATTTTCTTCCTTCATCGAAGAATTTTCCTCCCTCCTAACTTCATTAAATGATGATTGATGAATTAACCTCTCTTGATGTACAACTCTATTCAACAATGCTTCATTTGAAAATGGTATAATTAAATCTGTAAACTCCGATAACTTCGATAAACATAATAATGTATTATAAGGTGATACAATTGATACATTATCATTTGTTATTATATTTGATACATTTGTTATCGATGGATAATCATCATTTAATATTTCTAATAAATAACTACCTAAACCACTACCAGTACCACCTGATATACCAAATGTTAAATTAAAATATTGTAATGATTCACAAGCTTCTACCTCATGTCTTATAACATCACATATAACGTCATAATATTTACAACCATATTCTTTATATGCTGTACCCCAATTATTACCCGTAGATTCTGTACCTGCTATTATATTACGAGAATTTATTAAATTCTCATTATAATCTTCCAATACTTTTGTACATGGACCCAATTCTGTATCTATCAATATACATCTAGGATGCATATTATCATCTATACCCGAAGTATAATCCACATTATAAACACTAGATATATCCGTATCTATATCACCAGTCAATATATCCAATCTATACCTTTTCCAATGATCATTTGCAATTTGAATACCACATTGACCCAAATTTATATCTAAAATTTCCTTCATTTATGGTATATATCAAATAATTAATACTCCAAAAATAGACGTTTTAGCATATATATATTTATATTTTAATGACGACTCAGTGAACTTGATTTTCCACAGTACATCTAATAATATTACCAAAGATCTCCAAAGTGATACCAATGAGATAGCAACAGAGCCAATAGTATTAAAAGCCAAGCATTAGTTTAAATGACGTATATAGAAGTTATTTTTTAATTTTCATGCATACCCCAAAGTGAAAATATTCAGGTGTTGTATACTCATTGAGGTACGATCACAATATTGTACAACTTATCTTCGTCCTGCCGTCAGCTCTTCCAATTACCTATCTCTAAAGAGTAGAGCCACTCCCAGAGATCGTGGCAGAAGTATAAGCACAATAAATAGATACTTTGATACCCCAGAAGTGTCGGGATAATAAACACTATTTACCCTATAATATTAATGTCTATTGAAGTTTTCTCCATGACTATAATATATACTACTATATTAATACAATTGAAGGATGATTGATGAAAGTGGGAACGTATTGATGTATTAATATAAATAATTTATATAATATATATACTATATAACTATTAACATGATGTGATACTACTATAGTAACTATATTATACTTATAATAATACTAATTATATATACTTTTATAAATTATTAAAAAACTATGCTTCAATTATAAACATTCTTCATCATTGAATCAGATTATAAAACTTTATTATTATCAATGCTATCAGATTATATCAATAGTTGTGAGAGAATAAAGAAAGCTGTTGAAGGAGGGAGTGGTAGTAGTCAAGGAGGTAGTGGAGGTAGTCCCGGTGGAGGTGGAACTAATTCATCTCAACAATCTACTAGTTGTGGAACATCATCAGCACCTTCGAGTACATGTGTAACAACTCCTGCCTCTCAATGTAATGCAAATGGTGGTAGAACAAGTAATTGTTCACAGACTTCTGCAGCTCAACCAGCTTCTACATCTCAGAATTGTAACTCAGGGCAACAACAACAAACTCAAACTACAGCTAAGAGTAATAACGGATGTGGTTTTAAAAAATTTTGTGAACAAGCGACTAAAAATGCAAGTACATGTAAAGTATTCGGGGAGATTAAGGACAAGTGTAAATGTGAATGTGATAACATTTGTGTAAATTCAGATCAGATATGTACAAAATTCATCAGTGTAACTATAGAACACTGTGAGAAGGAAGCTGAGTGTTTAATTATACAATTCAATGAGGATTTATCTCCTGAATTAGTAAATACAATAGTCTTGAGATTCATAGGTCTACAATTATATCTGAGAATAATACAGGAATTCTCTTTGTTAAGAGATTATTTTACAAATATTATAAAGAATTTAGAAAAGAATTATAATGCAATTAAATCATGTACGTGTGGAAGTGCTGGACAGTCTACTAATAATAATTGTTCTAAGGATAGTAAATGTCTATGTTCCATATTCTATAAATTATTTAAAGCAATTAAGACACTACATAATAGATATTGTAAGATTATTAATTATATTAGAGGAGAATCTGATGAAGATTTATATAAAGTTATACCATCATTATCATTAACTAGATCTATTATCTTATTAACATCCTATTTCAATGATTATATCAGATCTGATTATATGGTTGAGGGTAGTAGTTGTGGATGTGGTTATAATGAGTATGTGAAACCATCGTTAATTGGAAGTATAGCTAGTATTGCAGCCGAAACAGTATTATGGTTATTCAGTACTGTTACTGAATCTAAATACACAGGGTTAAAGACATGTCCCTGTCATAAATACAGCAGTAAATTAGATGATGTGGTGACACTGCTACAAACAGGAATAGAGGACACAGATGATTGTGATGGTATACTCTCTGATGTCATCTTCATGATATCTCCCCTTGTTAAGGATAAATGCGTCGACACTAAAACCATGGATAATAATCCATCAACGACTCACAAGGATTCAATTGATCAGCAGTTGAACACAGTTAATCAGCAGAAGAGTACTCTTAGTACTGTAATTACGGGTATTAATGGAAATTCTAAGTGTGATGGGACGGCTGGCAGTTCTGGTGTAGGGGGGTCACCTAGTTCTGGAGCTGGTTGTACAAGTTGTGATTCTCCTTCGAGTGAAAGTCAAACTGCTACTAATTGTAATGGTGATGGAACCATTGCAACAGCATGTGGTCAATATATCAATAACGGAGGTACCACTGGTTGTGGTGGTGATAGTAAATGTGAATGCGGATGTAAAGCTTGTACAAGTGGTAGTCCAGGAGAATGCTGTTGTTTCTGTAAGGATACTAAGCATGAGGAGTGTGATAATAAGATCAAATCGTGTCTTGAGAGTTTGGTTGAGAAATTGAGCGATAAAGATGTTCAATGTAAAAGTAATGGTGATAATGGTGGTAATAAGGATTCTTTAATGTGTTATTTGTGCGTTTTAAATTGCAGTATTAAAAAATTACAGTCTGTTTATAATGGCACTGGTTCTAATGGATGTATTTTAGATGAGACATTGCAGAATTTGCCTAACCATATAAAAACTGTGGTTGGAAAGATATGTGGTACAGAAAATTCTGCTAAGGAATGTTGTGAGAAGTGTAATGGTAATGGTTGCTCTGAAAATGGAACTTGCTCATGCAACGGTGGTGAATGCTGCAAGGTCAACGATCGCTTCTCCAACTTTACGAAATTTCTATTAGGGACGAATTCTTGTTCTACTTCTACTTCTAATAAATGTAAAACTATTGCGAAAACATTGACGGATTTGAATAATACGTTGAACACCTTTATTGGTGAGAATGGTACGAGTAATGAAACTCAGTGTAACTGTAATAATGGCGGTGATAATTGTTGCACAAATAAATGTTGTTGCGGGAAACCTGATTGTTCTAAAGATAATGGTAACGGATGTAATAGTACTCAACCAATTAAAATATTATCGTGCGTCATAAACTGCGGGTTGAAGGGTATTAAGGAGAGGTCTGAGAAAATTGAGACGCATATAAATAAAATAGAAAAATGTTTGACATGTATATGTGAAAAGATGAAAAAACTGGAGGAATATTACTGTAACTTACATAAATGTATATCTGATTTGGGGAAGTGTGTGAAGGATGAGACGAAATGTTTAGAAGATAAGATATGCAACTTAGCGAAGGCAAAAGAGAATAATCTAAAGACATTTAAGGATGTAATTGATAAGTCTAGAGATGTACTTTCTGATATTTGTGGATATATAGGGTTTATTCTATAGAATCCTATTCTTATTACTTGTCCCCATATTATGACCCCATATATACCCCATAATAAAAATTTATCCTTCCATCTATAAATAACTGAATTCACATATATTTCACATTAATATTAAATTAAATTACCTTATACTACATTATAATTAACTATAAACTCGACATAACATACACTTTAATCACAATAACTATCCTTAATGAAAATATTGAACGATCCACCTGAAGTTCAATCCAACTATATTCGTCCTGCCGTCAGCATCCACCTGAGGTCTATCCTGCCGTCAGCTCTTCTAATTATTTCCCCCTTCGCTTCCCGTAGATAAGCTTCGGGTAATGTACCCTGTGTGCAATAGTGTTCATTATATACGACGTTTGCTGATCCTCTTGAATCTAAAGGCCTAGAAGGAAGTTCAGGTGAAGAACGAGAAACTGCTGATACTGCTCCTACTTCTCAACCTCCTCAACCTATAGACCATAAAGTATGGTTGAGTAAGATCACTATGTTCATTTCAGTGATGCTTTGTATATATGAATATAATAAATTATTATTTCTATTCATATAGCTTTCGATATTGCAGATACACAGGATAAACATACGCCTGATTCCAGTGATCAAAATAAAACTTCCATTGATTACGGTACTTTTGATGCTCAAGGTCAAGAACAGAATAATGCTCATAAAGAACCTCCCACTAAAGGCATTAATCAACTTTTTGAGAAAAGAGAAGTTAATTCATCTTCAAAGGCTGGTAATGTAACTGGATATGCTGAAGAATCGTCCTCATCTTCATGTCGACTTGTTCTATATATTCCTTCTATTATTTCCCCGGAAGCGGCGACGGATATAACAGTAATTCAAATGAACCAAGTGATCTTGGTATTTTTAGGAATCGTTTATATAATTGGTATGATGAACCTGCCTGGAATTGTTTCTGGATAGCAGAAATTTCTCTACATTCACCTCTACCACTCAACCTCTCCTTCCCACTGCCGTGGAGGCCTCTCCACCTGAGGTCTATCCACTCGCCGTGGTGGCCCTCCTATTTACATATCTCTAAAGAGTAGAGCCACTCCCGGAGATCGTGGCAGTAGAGAGGTTAGTAATTGGACCTCAAGTGGAACCCGTAGCTGATCTCAGGGAAGCGTAGGGGGAAATAATTAGAAGAGCTGACGGCAGGATAGACCTCAGGTGGAGACTCTCTGCAAGAGAAGGAGAGTTGGATTGGACTTAATGTGGAGCTGACGTCAGGACCTCGAGTGGAGCATATAATGATATATATGGTGTTATAAAATTGAAATATGTGAATTAGAGTGTATTGGCGAATTGTTCGAGTTCTTCGGGTGTGGCATTAGTGAATCTGGATATAAATCTCCAGCATGCTGATTTAAGTTTATTAGCAATTTGTGCATCACTACATATACCAACAGCATGATTAACTAACTTATTTAATTCCGGTAATTCATTACGTAAACCTTTTATCATATTATCATCATTCTCTAATGATAAACGAAAATCCGGAAATGCATTCGTCTCCTTCAATATCTTCAATCTCCTCAAACCATCACGTGCACCCTTTAATACCCACTTTACAGCATGACCATACTCATCCTTATGTAATGCACGACCATGCCTCAACTTATACTCTATATCATCCTGATCCTTCATTACCATAGTCGCCGTTCCACCCGAGGTCGTCCTGCCGTCAGCTTCTCTATTTACCTCCCCCTCAAGCTCCCGTAGATCGCTCTCGGGTAGACCACTTCCACTCGAGGTTACATCACTACCCTCACCACGATCTCCGGGAGTGGCTCTACCCCTTGGGGATAACAAATTAGAAGAGCTGTCTGCAAGACCAATGTTGGAAGCAAGTGGATGACTGGTCGTTCCACTAGACGTCCCACCTGATGTTACAACTACTGTTCCACTAGGCGTGGAGCCTCTTCTATTTAGTTCTCCCTCCGCTTCCCTGAGATCAGCTGCGGGTTCCACTTGAGGTCC
>JAIQCW010000129.1:0-25260 GCA_020283715.1 Cytauxzoon felis
AGTAGAGAAGGTAGTACTAGACCTCAGGTGGAATACCTGGAAGCGATCTATGGGAGCTGGAAGGGGAAGTAAATAGAAGAGCTGTCTGCAGGACGAAGTTAATGTTGGAGATGAGGTTAGTGATTGGACTTCGAGTGGAAGTGGAACCTGGAAGCGATCTATGGGAGCTGGAAGGGGAAGTAAATAGAAGAGCTGTCTGCAGGACGAAGTTAATGTTGGAGATGAGGTTAGTGATTGGACTTCGAGTGGAAGTGGAACCTGGAAGCGATCTATGGGAGCTGGAAGGGGAAGTAAATAGTGGAGCCACCACGGCGAGTGGAATGAAGAGTATGATTGGATTTCAGATAGAAGATAGTGATTGCACTTCGGGTGGATATGTATGGAATAGTGAACATACCGCTGAAGAAGATGGTAATGATCCAGCTATAGAATATTTTTTTATATAGTTTAAAGTTGACATTTTGCATAGTGAATGGTATTAATTTTTTATGTGTATTATTATTGCGATTATGATTATTTTTATAGCATACTACAAGTCCGACACCTAATATACTAGAGACAATACATTGTGTAGAGCTGATTGGTACACCCATATGTGTAAGTGCTAATAATAATGTAGAAGAAGTAGTATTGATAGCATAACCTCTAGATGGTGTAACTTTAGTTAGATTTAATCCTACATTTTGTATAACTTTATAACCGAATGTAGCAAGTCCTATAGACATACAGATACCACCAATTAAAAGTATATACCATGGTGTATTATTTTCATTATAATTAATACCATTAATATATATAAATAAAATAGTAACAAATGGACTAATAGCATTAGCAATATCATTAGCACTATGTGATATAATAATCATTGTTGATGATATAATCTGCATTACGGAGAAGATAGTTTCTGTTTTATTTGGATTTGTTTGATTTAATGTATCAGATAACATAATATTAAGATTATTTAATTTATCATCTGATTTAGATAATGTACGTTTATGCGATAATTTATTTAATTCTATATATTCATCTTGTACTTTAACAATATAATTGGTATTATTTATAATTTTATTATCATTAGTATATTTATTTACTTCCTCTATATAACTACCACCAGATGTATCTTGATCTTCATATAATGGAATTCTGAGGGTGAGGGATGTATGATCCATTGAGGTTGTGAGGTTGAGCTTCTGAGGATTGAGGGGTGTATGATCCATTGAGGTTGAAGTTTTGAGGTTAGAAGATGTATGTTGCAATGAAGTTCTAGGGTCGAGGGACGTATCTTCGTCCTCATCCAATGATGATACAATCTTTCCTCCATCCACAGAGGTTTCAAAATTCTCTCCACCTGCGGTGGGAAAATCGTTTCCTTCAACTTCATGTAAAGATGTTTCGATGTTTTGAGGATTTAGGGTTGTATCACCATTCTCATCTGAAGATGGTACATACATTTCTCTATCCTCATTCAATGATGATACAAACTGTCCTCCATCCACAGAGGTTTCAAAATTCTCTCCACCTTCGGTGAAGCGATTCACATCATCATCATCTAAAGATGATACATACCTCCCTTCCCCTTCAGTAAAGTGTTTCCCATCACCCTCGATAAAACAATCACTTCCCCCTTCGGTGAAGCGATTCACACAACCCTCATCTAAAGATGACACAAACTTCCCTCCTCCCCCTTCGGCGGAGAACCTCCCTCCACCCTCAACAATTAAATCACTGGGTCGTTTCTGAATATTGGTAGCCGATAATTGTTCTTTAAGATAACACCAATTATTCTTCAAACGTATAAAACTAAATGTATAAGTAAATGTACAAGATATAATAACAAGTATAAATAATATAACAATAAACACAATAAAACGATTAAATGAAGATGAATTAAACCAATTAATATAATTTTCAAGTGTATTACAAGGATCTTTTAATTTCATTATAGGATTTTCAAATGTTAATAATATACTTAATGGTATTGATGTTACAATAATAAATAACCAATGGAAATGATAAATAATATAATATGATGAATTTTTAATTAAAATTAATTGTTGTAATAAAATATAAAATATAAAACTAATACATACTGCTATTAATGGTACAAAAAACCATGATAATAATATATATGACATAAATGGCCAATGTACACTATCAATACGACCAGATGCCATACCAAAACCAGCTAATGCTCCAATTATTGAATGTGTAGTTGATACAGGTATACCAAAATATGTAGATATAATTAACCATATTGATGAACCTATTGATGCACTTAACATACCTAATGCTAATTCATGTGGTACATCATTAAATACTTTAAAATTTAATACCTTAGTACGTATCGAATCTGATACCGTAGCACCTAATATTAATGCTCCCATTATCTCAAATACAAATGCTATTATTATTGCTCCACGCAATTTTAATGTACCACTACCTATACTTGTAGAAAATGCATTCGCTACATCATTTGCTCCTATCGATATAGCCATTATAGCACATATTATACCTGATAATATCACCACCCATAATAATTCCGGACAAGATACCTCCATATCTATATCCCATCCATATAATTACATTTATATTATTCTATAATATCATTATATTTTCAATCAATATTATTGCCATCCATTGGCATATTTATATTACATTTATTTTCTAATCTATTCCTATTCCACTTCCCCATAGCTACTACCCTAACATCAATACTACATTACCGCCATATACATAACCATCATCAGTACAACATATATATCATCAAGATATGCTAATCGGTGCCTTAAAAATTATTTCCTATACACACATTTATATCAATTATGGCTATTCTATATTATATACACCTAGCCAATGATCGAAAATAACTCATGTCACTGCCATACCAAACTTACCCAAATCCATAGCACCATCATCAATGAATTACACGATTGTAAAGAACACGTCTGGAATTACCAAATCACCAATCTACAAAAACAAAGAGATGATCTATTACTAAAGTAATCTTATCCCATCCGCACATCTTCATCATTTATAGGAATAATCAACTCAAGTTACAATTAGCAAATATCCAATCATTAATCGTATCCGATCCTTTCATGTCTAAAAGGTTCTATGAATTAACTAACAATAACACCAAAGATTATAATCTCGATCAACTATTTAATTTACCAAAATTCACCAACGAATCCGACGCATATAGACAACTCACTATATACGCCGTAAGATTATTCTATAATTTATTATCCAATTTTCTAGGATCATAATAAAGAATTAGAAGAACGACTTTCCACTGAACAACTAATTTCAATGTCATGGAAACATAAATTCAATGATCTCGAAGAAAAACTAGGAGGATTGGTCAATGAATTATTAGAATTAACTCAAGATAAATCATGCTTGAGTAATGTAAATTATAATAAATATAGAAATGATCATTACTACAATATTGCAAAAGAAGCTCTAGAATTACTCAAATTAGCTAAAGTACGCATTGAAGGTGATAAGTCAAGTTAGTTGCTCCATATTCTTCTAATTATTCACATACAGGATTGGAATCTTATATGGAAAGAGTTGAAGAATTAGAATATAAACTCAAGGATTCACGTCTACATGAAGTTTCAATCACATGATATATTATAACTACTATTGAAATTCATTCCTCACTTCATACCCAATTAACGCAGAATATTCCTCATCCATCTATGAAAATTCCTCGATTTATATAATGAACACTAGTAACGAGCCAGAATCAACTCCATCAAAGGTAACTAATAAAATACAACAAGATTTGGATGATTTCAATCAAATTTTGACAAATGAACCATGGAAATATCTAGAAAATGAATCTAAAGAACAATTAAATCAATTTAAAATCACATTAACTACACCTAAAGAACATTCTATTACATCACCACATCGCAAAACACTCAATAAAATCTATCAAGAAATCCTACAATTAATAACACCCAAACCATTCAATGATAATACATCAACCAAAACTATACGTAAAAACCCATTTACAGAAGTCACATCTACAAAAGGACATACTTCAATCGATGATACACAATCTATTATAACACCTACTCCACTCGAAGTCCAATCCACTTCTGTTCCACTCACCTCCAACGTAGATCCTGCAGACAGCTCTCCACTTGAGGTCCAATCCTACACTTCTCCAACCTCTCTTCCACTCGCCGTGGAGACCTCTTCCAATTACCTATCCCTAAAGGGTAAAGCCACTCCCGGAGATCGTGGCGGAGGTGAAGGTAGAGGTGTAGATGAAAGTAGAGTTAGGGATGTAACCTCGGGTGGAAGACCCGAGAGCAATCTACGGGAGCTTGAGGGAGAAGTAAATAGAGGGAGCCGTCTGCAAGACAAAGACAAGCTTGGACTAGAAGGTAGTGATTGGACCTCGAGTGGAAAACCCGGAGCTGATCTCAGGGAAGCGGAGGGGGAAGTAAATAGAGGAGCCACCACGGCGAGTGGAAAGACCTCAAATGGAGAAGCTGTCTGCAAGACGGCCTCAGGTAGAATGAAGTATAGTACAGGTCCTCAAATGGAAATTCATGTACAAGATGAACATAAAATTCTACTAGAAGATAGAGATATATTATCAGGTTCAAAGACTTTTACTTCTATTCCTTCGATGGATTCTGATAGATTATTGGTTGATGATATATTTGATGATTCGACATTATTGAATTTGAATGAGCAGGATTATGCTTTACAGATGGATTTATTACATTTATTGGAGACGGTTCCTATATTATGTGAATTACCTAAATCTAAATTGATGATGTTATTACAGCATTTTAAATTACGTTCTTATTTTCCTAATTCGGCTATAATATTAGCTGGTGAAGTAGCTAGAGAATTTTTTATATTATCATCTGGTACAGTATCAGTATATTTATATCAAGGTTATAATAAACCTAATAAATTTATACGTAAATATCAGAATGCAGATTATTTTGGTGAGATGTCTATAATAAATAATAAATTATGTTCAGCATATATTATAGCAGATTGTAATGTAACAGTACAAGCTATGTTAGCTAAAGATTTTAGATTATTATTGGGTGATTTATATGATAAATTTATATTAAGAGCTAATAAACAATATGAACAATTAAATATAAATGATAATAATAATGATAATAATATAAAAGCAATAACAGTACTTGATGGTATATTAAAATTTATAGAATGTTTACCAATAATAAGTAAATTAGATAATTTAAATAAAATATCAAAAAAATTATATTATCATAATTATGATAATAAAGAAGTATTAATTGATATTAATAAAAATAATAAAATTTTTATATTATTTATTCTGGTATCTTATCATTACAAATATTAAATGATATGAATGAACAAATTGAAATTACATCATTAGGTCCTGGTATGTATATTGGTGGTATAGAATTAAATTATCATATTGAAAAATTCCTATCTAAATCATCATACGTCGCATATGGACGGGTCATTCTATTATCACTCAAACCTAAACACTTTAATAAATATCTCAAATCCATCATACAAGATATCAAATTATATATCGAAGAATATCTCTCAAACTCTATACATACAAATACAATCAATAATCACAGTTCCAACTCTTCAACCACTCAACTCGAAGTCCAATCCACTTCTGTTCCACTCACCTCCAACGTAGATCCTGCAGACAGCTCTCCACTTGAGGTCCAATCCTACACTTCTCCAACCTCTCTTCCACTCGCCGTGGAGACCTCTTCCAATTACCTATCCCTAAAGGGTAAAGCCACTCCCGGAGATCGTGGCGGAGGTGAAGGTAGAGGTGTAGATGAAAGTAGAGTTAGGGATGTAACCTCGGGTGGAAGACCCGAGAGCAATCTACGGGAGCTTGAGGGGGAAGTAAATAGAGGGAGCCGTCTGCAAGACAAAGACAAGCTTGGACTAGAAGGTAGTGATTGGACCTCGAGTGGAAAACCCGGAGCTGATCTCAGGGAAGCGGAGGGGGAAGTAAATAGAGGAGCCACCACGGCGAGTGGAAAGACCTCAGGTGGAGACGGCAGGAATGTAACCTCAGGTGGAACGCTTAGTGGAAGAGATGATTCTATTGATATAGTATCGGATGGTATGGTATCTATTAATGATGATGTTACAAGTGATTTTAGTGATTTGGATGATGATTCATCTATTGATGATTCTACATTGAATTTGGAGATGAATAGATTATCATCTTTAGATAGTAGATTGAGTTCTTCTATTGTTGAGAGTGATGATGATTTTGATGAATCTGTGGTACAGAATGAATATAATTATTTATCTTCATATCAATTGGATGATGAGGATGATGATTTGATTACTAATTTATCTGATGATCTTAATATATCATCTGATGATGATATATCTTATTATGATGATGAATGTTTACAGAGTTCTAAAGAGTTATTATTATCTACTCTTAAGAATAAATATCATTATTTAGGTTTAGTATTTTTAGCTATGGATGAAGATCATAATGGTATTGTATCACGTAGTGAATTTATAGAATTTATATTAAAATTAGGTATAGGTGCTATTGATGAACATGAATTGACATTTATATTTGATTTATTTAAGGATGATTTGAATGATGATATAACAATGGTTTCATTTTTAAAGAATTCTAATGAATCTATAAAGACAATTGTTGATTTAAATAATCATCTTATATTATTATATGGATCTAGTTTTATCGCATTTAATAAAAAATTTGGCCCGCTTAAGCGTAATAGTATTTGTACTAGAGATCAATTTTTATCTTTTGCTTATGATGTTGGTATACAAAATGATGATGCACTATATATTTTTAATCAATTGGATGTATGTAAATTAAATTCTATTACTATTCTTACTCTATTGAAATTACTCGTTGGACATTGGACCATTGAATATGCCATTGAATATGAAGAACGTTATCGAAGTGAAGTATCTCCGAACGAAGTGAGGGAAGTATCTCCGAGTGAAACGAGGAATGAAGATCGAGGAGGTGTTGGAGGACATCTGTCAGCTGATGATAATACAATGTTGAATGAAAATCCATCTCCCTCACTTCGTCCTTCCTCACTTCATTCGGATCGTCCTCCTACGTCGGACATACTTCCTTCAGAAGGTCTGTCATCGGATGATTTAATATTTGAATTTTACAAGTCATCATCGGCATATTTATTAGAAATGGAAATTGAAGAGTCGGTAATTACAAATGAAATGGAAGAATATTATAATAATCAATCATCCAATGATAAATATATTAACATCATAACACCAATGCTATTAAAATATGATCATTTTACTTATTTATCATCTATACAATTGAATTATTTAATTTCAATCATGGATATTAATCAAATTGAAGGTTATAAAGTACTCTACAATAGAGGTGATTATGATTATCCCCTACATCTACTTTTAAAAGGTACACTACATTACCTGGAAGAAGAACATGTACCCATAACCGATCTCAGTCCTGCAGACAGCTCTCCACTCGAGGTCCAATCCACGTCTGATCCCACTAGGCGTGGAGCCTCTTCCAATTACCTATCCCTGAAGGGTAATGCCACTCCCGGAGATCGTGGCGGTGAAGTTAGTGATGGATCATCCATCATGGGAATGATGGAAGATGGTGCTAAGGATGTGTTGGACGTAACCTCGAGTGGAAAACCCGAAAGCGATCTACGGGAGCTCGAGGGGGAGATAAATAGAGAAGCTGTCTGCAAGACGACCTCAGATGGAATGAAGTGTAGTACAGGACCTCGAGTGGAACCCGAGAGCGATCTACGGGAGCTTGAGGGGGAGATAAATAGAGAAGCTCCATGCAATGGTAATGATGGACCTCAGGTTGAAAGTGAAATGTCTAACAGAGAGAAAGATGAGTATAATAACTTTCATCCATCAATAGGTGATTTAATAGGGTATGAGAATTTTATATTAAATAAGCCATCGGATAAGACAGTATTCATACCAAAAGGTATAAAAACAACAATAGCAAGTTGGACACATAATATTTATAATGAAATTATATTACCAATGATAGAAATAAGAATTAAAAGGATAAATATAATAAAAAATTTTTTAAAAAGTATAAAAATATTTAATAATTATAATAATAATGAAATTATAAAAATATCTAAAAAATGTATTATTAAACAATTTAAATTACATGAAACAATAATAAAATTTAATGATTTACCAAATTATTTTTATATAATTTTTAATGGATCTATAACAATTACAAAAGATGATAATAAATTTAATAAAATATATTCTTCATGTACATTATTATGTGCTAATGATCTTATTCATAATCGTAATCATAATTTTACTATCATTGCTACATCTACAGTTAAATTATTATCATGGAAACAATCAGATTTTATACAATTATTCAATAATACCAAATCATTATCAGATAATGATCCTTGCCATCATCTTAATAATAATACATACACCACAAATGTACATAAAAAAGTCTCTAAAAAAGTCTCATTCGCTAATTTTTTAAACGAATAAATAACTGTATTATAACATAAATTAATCTTTTATTAAATCATATATGAAATATATACTACTCTACATTTCAATTCTCCATCTGAGGTCTATCTTTTCCATTGCATGGAGCTTCTCTATTTACTTCCCCCTTCGCTTCCCTGAGATCAGCTGCGGGTATTCCACTTGAGGTTATAAAACCTTATTTCGGTGAGATATGTCGAAGGCAGTGGTTTTCATATAAATGGATGAATCTCAATGAAGACAATACAGAATGAAGTGAGGATTGGTAAACTCAATACAATGATCAAATTCCTTTTCAATGAAGTATTGAGATGTATAATTCATTCAATCGTCATTGCACAATCTTCAGTAGTTTCCCCAGAAATTATGAAATTCCTTCAAATTTTTGACATGAAATCAGAGAAGTGAACTTAGTAGTAAATGACCTCAAGTGGAGACCTCAACTGTAATACCTGGAAGCGATCTACGGGAGCTGGAAGGGGAAGTAAATAGAGAAGCTGACGGCAGGACAAAGATAGCTGGTACTGGACCTCAGGTGGATTACAATGTATTATGTATATGAATTTAAATCTACATTAAATTAGGATACCTATTTGGTATTACAAATTACAAAACTTTCTCGGAGATTCTCCATTCTCCTTTAATTATAGTATCTAAATAACATTGATCTAATGATTCTCTATAACGTTCTCTCCATCCAAATGATGGTAAATTCCTATAGTATAACACTTTAGATTTATTAGGATTTACATCTATTACAAATAGTACAATCAGTTGGGTTTTACGCGTATAAACAATGGCTGCTACGGCATATTTATCATGTTTATACTTCCTCCATACAGTTTCTCTACGTTGTGAATCATATAATGAATCGATAATATAACCTTTCTTTGGTATACATGTATAAATAGTTGATGAATACTTTGGATATGACTTAATCTTGACTTCCAATCCTTCTGTCTCGTGATTGTAAATGTCTAGTGTAATCGGCTTCAAATCTTTAAAGTAATCACCAAGATAATAATCAGGTAGTATTACTTCCTCCTCTTCAATCTCCTCGATTTCTACTTCATGTTCAATATCTTCTCCACTAGGCGTGGCTCCTTCTTCAATTACTTCCCCTTCGGCCTCCCTGAGATCGGCTTCAGGTTCAATTTCTTCCTTCTCTTTCTCAATTCTTTCATCCTGGGGTTTTTGTTCCTGGAGTTCAGCCAATTTTCCCATCTCTTCATCACTGACTTGTATTCCCTGTGTCCATTCAGTTGTATCTTCTATTACTCCCTGCTCATCTCTTTCCTCATCATCATCGACATCATTAGATGAAATCAAATTTGCCTTTTTTGTAATATCAGCATCATCGCGACCTGATACTCTGTGTTTAGTTTTTCCTGGGTATGGTTTATATTTGACGATCTCAGGTTCCTTTATGTCCGGATCATTAAGTGTTAATGTAATAGTTGTATCTTCAGAAATAAAAATCGTAATATCGTTCGGCAACTTACAATCTTCATCAAGTTTCCATATCATCTCTAGATTAGCGGTAACCATTACAATATAATAACCACTTTTTGGTACATAGTGAATATTCCATTTATCATCTAGTTCAGTGCATATTACATCTATAGCATCATTACTTTCCCTTTTATTAATATCTATATTTAAGAATTTTGGTACTTCTTTAATAGAATGTGTATTGCTTATGTTCATTATCAGTTTAGGAACGTCAAGATTAAAAAAGTATTCAGGCAACATCACCCATCCCGTACTGTAAAATTGTAGATAATAAGTATAAGTAGAACTTGCATTACCATCTCTAGTCTCAGATATTAATCCAACTGTTACAGGTTCATTAATACCCTTGATATAAAATACATTTACATTTTCACAACCATCGTAATCATCATATCTACATATGAGATTCCCACTATCTATAACAGTTTTGAACCCATATCCATTTTTAGGAGTAAGATTATATATAATAGCATTACCCTCTTCTGTTTTCTTTACTTCAACCCTTTTTGTACTCTTTTTAACCTTAATATCAATATTAACAGGTGAAACA
The DNA here is from genome assembly GCA_020283715.1 of Cytauxzoon felis. Classification (NCBI taxonomy): domain Eukaryota; phylum Apicomplexa; class Aconoidasida; order Piroplasmida; family Theileriidae; genus Cytauxzoon; species Cytauxzoon felis. The sequence goes on from JAIQCW010000129.1 coordinate 10,601, forward strand.
CCGAAAACTTCAATTCCATATATACATGATATGACAAAGAGTCGAAAAAGGAACATTCTCCACCAATTGAGAAGCTAAACTAATTGGTAACACATTATATAAGAAACAATATATGTTTAATTGTTAAATGCAATTGAAACATTTCCACCGTAAGTGGGGATACAAAATATACAAAATTTAATAATCAATAGAAATGATAACAATATCTTTTATTATATCAAGAATTTAATTACTAAAATAATTTAACTTTAATCATTCGACTTAGATGAGCAACGTCACTCATAATTCCAACATTTATAGAAATTAAAACCTGGGGCAAATTATCAATAATGGGGCGAATAGAAATAATAATACTAGTAATCACTGGGAGCGGCATGAAATAGATATTTAAACTTTTGTTAATTATAAATTGAGATTACCATAGCTAATACTGCTCTAACTCGCCGTATCCGTCATAATTTACTTCTCCCTTCGTTTACCGTATAACCCACGATAGACATTATGTAAACTAACATCATCAAGCGAACATAAAGCGGATTAAGGAGGAAATAAATAGATAGGAATATGAATAGAGGGAATTTAGAATGGGAATGGTACATGAATAGTAAAATGACGCAGATGTAATTAAATTATTCAATTTGTGTGTTGCTGATATTATGTGGTATTTCATGAGTTTTGAGTTTGTATGAGTATTGTAAAATGATTTCTGTGAGTACCATTTGAAAATATTGGCTTTTGATGTTAGATTTATTATAAAATTGTATTAATAGTGATAGATTTTCTTTATCATTAATTGATTTTACCCTTCTCTGTATATTTGTAATTGTCTTTATTATCACTTTATAATTATTATACCCCATATCTATTAAATCTAAATTAAATTTCATCATGTTCTGTAATTTTATAAATTATGAATAATGGTGATGTTAATAATATTCAAAACTTACATTGAATTTAAATTGTGATATGTTATTTATAAATACATTGGAAAGTGATGTAATTATATTATCGGGATATGGTGTCCCCATAATTTTAATTGAATTTATTATTATCATTATATTTGATGGGGTGAATTTATTTATGTATAAATTAACTTTAGGATATATAAAGTTATATATATAGTCACTACAATTTATACCATTATATATATAATGGTTATTATTACTTATTACATTTAATGCCAAAATATTTAATATAGCAACTATTCTATTACAATCCAATAATTGATTTTTAATTATATGGGGATTTTTATCATTTGTTACGCCACAATCTTTGTAAAAAACCCCATCTTCTATTAGACCCAATTTTTTTTCATAGGGCTCCCGATAAATCAAATCTATTGTAGTTGGATGTTTTAATGTTAATGATGTCAATGTGTGTGCATGTAATGGCTCTAGAGATTCTTTAATATAAATATTGGCAATTCTAAATAAATCTTCTAATGATTTACAGTATTGAATACAACTTTTAATAATCTCAATATATAAACCTCTACCAACATTAGTTGATAATGCATCTTCTATCTCTACCAAATCGATACATAGTGATAACAGTGGGGGAAATTTATCTACATTTTCATTAGTTAGGTGATTCATGGGGTTATAGTGCAATGATGTATCTCCTGCCGACTTCTTATCATAATGTGGTAATAATATCTCATTGAAGGACTTAATACGTTTATAACACAATGATAATATACCTGGAGGGAATCTCCATACAGATTTTAACCTTTTAATGACTCTACTTAGATCATATAATGACAAGTCATCAGCAATTGACGTCAACTTAGACTCTAAATAGCCCAATAAACGCATAGGTATCCTATTGTAACTCACATAGATGTTATCCAACATCCGTACCATCATTGCTCCCTTATTAGATGACATTCGACCTTTATCATACTCTGTACTACTTATTACATTACGCACATTACATTCATTCGACACACTTTCTACAGTCCTATTACAAATATAAATCACTTATAATCAACGTACCCGTCTTTCCTAATTATGAAAGACTTATCCTCTAATTTCCCATAGTTTACAAACCTCGCAATTCTATGCTTCCTCATATGTCCAGGGAATTTCAGAAAAGATTTTATTCAATGAATATGCGATTGATACTAAATCTTGAAATTTTGTATCATTAGAATCTTTTAAGTCATTAACTTTAATGAAATGAGAATACATTTCCCTGAAATCACCAACTCTACCCATTAAAGCATCTTTTACCACATTAGATACATGTATTAAATCTAATATCTCAAGACATGACTTACATGCCGCCTATATAATAAGCTGTATCATAATACCAAAAGGTGTTATACGATCATCCAGAATGTTCATCATAGTGATGGTTGTAATCAACAAATTTAAACATACCTTGTATCCATTTAATATTATCTTCTTATCTTCAATTATTATATCTACACTAGGAAAGTCGGATTCTACTGTATTTTTACTACAAAAACTGCATTTAGACCTTTTGTCTACATTTGTCTTGATCCACTTGTCATTTATAAATCTCGGTAATGGCGATGGAGCAATTTTATAACTATTTAACAACTCTAACGTTAATTTAATATTATCAATAGATCCCATTTAATAGAATCTTGATGTTTTTTGAATTATACTGAATATATGTGGAATCTCGACGATGTAGTGAAGGTGTGACCATATTATTTGAAATGTATTTTTTAAAGTAGTAATGATCGCATTAATTCAAATATATTGTTTGTTTTTTACTAGTGTAAATGGTATTAGTTATATCGATGATTTGAGTTCATCTTCTATATTAACATTTCTAAACCGCACGTCTAAACAGCCGGAGAGTAGGTATAGAGAGGAGAAGACAAATTATAAATTTAGAAACGTAAAGAGAAATATATATGATGTTAATATACCGGTTACTAATGACGTTGCGTTATCATTTTTTTCTAATGTTTTGACGGCATCGCCATTTAATACTACATTTACCTTCAAGGATTTACCAAAGGATGATTTTAATACATATACAAAGCAGGTTTCAACTTTAGGACCTGCTACTAGTAATGCAGAATCTATTCGTTCACTATTTGATGCTGGTACAGATGTATTTCGTTTGAATTTTTCTCATGGTAGTAGATTATCAAAGTTGAGGACGGCATTAATTATTAGACAGTTGGAGAGAGATGGTGATATTCCTAGATATAAGGCTATTTTAGGTGATATACAAGGACCTAAGATTCGTATTGGTAGATTTATGCCAAATTTAGATGTACCTGGTAAAGGGCCTAGTAATAGTGATTGTGAATTTGTATATTTAAAAAAAGGTGATTCATTTACATTTGATTTGTATGATATTGCTGGTACAAATGAACGTGTACAATTGAATTATCCGAATATACTGAAGCAATTGACTGAGGGTAATCAAATTTTATTAGATGATGGTAATGTTATTATGACTGTTAAAAGTACTAATCCAATTGAACCATCTGTAACTGCAACTGTAAATAATGATTGTATACTCTCAAGTAGAAAAGGATTTGCTGTACCCGATGTTGTATTAAATGTCGAGTTTTTAGGTGAAAAAGATGTTAAAGATGTCGTATTTTGCTCTTGTATTGGTTTAGATTTCCTTGGTGTTTCATTTGTACAAACTGGTGATGATTTAATTTATCTTGCCAATATCATTGATGATTGGCTCAAATGCGATTACTATACCAAACTTAAAAAGAGGATCTGTCAAGTCGATTTCAATGGTGTATTATCACCTGATGATGAAGACCCTGAAATTGAAGAGATTTTAAATGATTATTATAACAATTATTTCCTCGAGAGGAAACATAAATATAAAACCGCATCCCCACCATCATCTTCTGTTACTAAATCCATCTTTTCATTCTTTTCCAAGAAAAAAGATGATTTAAATGTTGATAATAACACTACAAATATCGCCCAATCTACTATTGAATCTCTATTATTCCCCACATCAACTTCACCCCACAAAATGGGGATAATTCCAAAGATTGAGAAGCAATCGGCATTGGATGATATAAATAATATATTGAAATATAGTCATGGATTGATGGTAGCAAGAGGTGATTTGGGTATAGAGACTGAATTGACAAATTTACCAACAGTACAGAAGAGATTGATACAATTATGTCGTTTGGTATATAGGAAGCCATGTATTGTTGCAACACAAATGTTAGAATCAATGAGGACATCAACAATACCTACAAGAGCAGAAGTTTCAGATGTATTTAATGCTGTATATGATGGTACAGATGCTGTAATGTTATCAGCTGAATCAGCTACAGGTAATTATCCAAGTAAAACTGTTCATACACAACGTAAAATTATATATAATGCAGAACATGATCCATATTTTATAACAAATCAAATATTTAAAGAAATGTTATTCCAAGATGATCAATTATTATCGGGTATTAAAGATAAAAGACCCCATAATTTTGAATCATTTAATCAATTGATATCAAATGATGTAATATTATCTAATCAATGGAATAATTTATATAATGAAATATATAATTCATCAACTGTTATATCAGAAGCATTAAATGATGTTGATGGATTAATAATTCATGTTAATGATTTAGAATTAGTTAATTGGATATCTTCCAAAAGACATTTAACCCCCATATTATTATTATCTAATAATCTAAAAATTGTGAGGCAAGCACAGTTAACATGGGGTGTAAAATCACAATTAATAAATGATACATTATTACCCGAAGAATTTGGAAAAGATTTTATCAAAAAATTATACCCACACATCAATAAAACACTCTTTATCGAAGCCAACGATGGTAAAATCACAGTCTCTAAAATACTAACATATTAATATAATCTATTATAAACACTTCATCACTTGAATACAATTCCATACATATTATCTTCAAGCTGAGGTCTTATCCAACTCTTCTCCCACTAGGCGTTCCAACTGAGGTCGTCCTGCCGTCAGCTCTCCTATTTACTTCCCCCTCCGCTTCCCTGAGATCAGCTACGGGTAGTCCACTTGAGGTCCAATCACTACCTTCACCTCTTCCACTCGCCGTGGAGGCCTTCTCTATTTACTTCCCCTTCCAGCTCCCGTAGATCGCTTCCAGGTTCCACTTGAGGTACAATACTAATCCTCATTCCACTTCCATCTAATCTCCGCCACGATCTCCGGGAGTGGCTTTACTCTTTAGAGACAGGTAAATAGAAGAGCTGTCTGCAAGACCAACGGTGGTTCTAACCTCAGGTGGATGCGAGTGGAAAAGGTTGCAACCTCATATATAGAGTGATATCTAATACGAATATAGTTTAATAAAGTGAATGAAAGACGAATAGTTAATATAAATATATTATATGGTATTATATTATACTATTAAAGATGGGTAATTCCACCTGAGATTTGAGTGGTGTGATCTATCTAGTATATTTGACCTTTTAATATTCGTTAGATATTCATATAAATGTGAGACATTTGATGAATCATTAGATTCTTTCATTCCTCTGGACAACAATTGTAATATATAGTCCAAGATTAATCTCGCTTCTTGTCTACACATAAATGTAGAAGACCCTATAGATATGTATATATACCAAATTCAGTATACTAACCTGTAGTGTTACATAATCTTGAGAAGAGTTCCTGTATGAATTCTAAATTATCAAGTTTATAAAAGTAATAATATTTAAGATTATATAAAATCTCATGATATTTCGCATGATTTATCTGTTTCAAGAGTTCAGTTTTTATATCCTGTGATAACAACTGCGATATTTTGACTTTACTGATGATTGATGAGTATGTAATCAAATGATGATTCAATAACATCTTGATTTCCTCATGATTAACATTGAGCAATTTCGATATGAAAATGTACTCAATGAGTAATTCACATGAATTTAAATATGAAATTGATGGATTGTTATTGAAATTTTTAATCATATCCCATAATTTATATAAAACTTTATATGAAATGTTTAAAAGATTGTCATATAATTCATCATTTTCAATACATTTTCTACTTAATAATAATGAAATTGCCTTGACAAATTGTAATAAAATCTCATCATTTACTTCATCAATATTGAAATTATCTCTATTATTATTTAAAATCCTTAATGATGACATATCCTCATTGAGTGTTGTATAAGTTATACTTAAGATTGATGATTCCATAAGATCAAATGAATTATATCTTAATGCTAATGGTATTAAAGTCTTTAATACTTGTTGTGATTTTAATTGTAATTGTAAATCATTCATTAATAGAAATTTACATATAGTTGGTATCTCTTTCACTTTAATATCATCTATTATACTTTGTAGATCCGTAATCTTCTTCATCCATACTGATGCATTCCTCTTCACTTTCCTCTTGGTCAATTCATCAAATGATTTCAATATCAATTCTACTTTCATCTTATATGATGTTACATTAAATAGTGGGAGAGGGTAATTATATTTAATGTATAAAAAGTTGAGTAGTTTATGTGCTATCAATGGAATCTGTTCTAGATTAGATGCTAAAAAATATATCAAAAATGTATGTCTATCATTATATAATAAAGTCATTACAAATCATTCATCTTCATTCTAGGGCCTATTAACATATAAAAATAAACTTCTACATCAAGACATTTTATTACCTGAAAATATATCTGTAGATTCAATAAAATTATTAGATAGAGCATCAAATATCGAAAATAATAAGATTACAATCATTCTACATAAACCACAAGGATACTTATCCACATTCACAAAGGATGTATGTACTCCATCATCTAATTCAAATATTCTTAGACAAATAAATGCTCTAAAAGTCTATTAATAAACACTAATAAATCAGATGATAATGATTCTAGTTTTAAATTAAATAACCAAATCATCAAAAATCTCATACCAATCAAACCAATAAATTACCATACAAGTGGACTACTATTATTTTCACAGGTACGTTCTAGAACTATACTAATATAGAAATGTCATATATCCAATCTATTACATACACATTGAAATACTTTATCTTGTAGACAACTTCTCCACCTGAGGTTACAGGCTTATCTTCATACCACTTGTCCTCGTCTTGCAGACAGCTCTACACCTGAGGTCTAATCCACTCGCCGTGGTGGCTTCATCTATTTATCTCACCCTCAAACTCCCATAGATCATCTCCAGATTCCACTCGAGGTTTTCCCACTAGGCGTGGCGCCTCTTCCAATTACTTCCCCTTCCAGCTCCCAGAGATCGCTTCCAGGTATTCCACTTTAGGTCCAGTACTACACTTCATTCCACTTCCGCCACGATCTCTGGGAGTGGCATTACCGTTTACGGATAGGTAATTGGAAGAAGCCTCCACGGCGAGTGGAACAGAGTTGGATTGGACCTCATGTGGAGAGTTATCTGCAAGACCAACGGTGGTTATATCCTCACGTGGAACGGCGATTGGAACCTCGTATATTTATATTATTTAGATATATTAATTGATGATATTATATAGGATCGTAATTTACCTTTACTTTTATCAGATGTTGAAGAGGAATATCGCATAGTATTTATGAATGATTTAACTGAGTCTAGTTTATATGTATTAAGGAGTGATGTTATTATTGATGGTATTATGATATTACCACCAAAAGTTGATGTTTATGATAAGAATACTATAAATATTACTATTAAATCCGCTTCTAATAAAGTATATTATATTATTATCTATCATCATATTACATTCTATAGCTTAATAAACATTGTAAATTGGCTGGTCTTGAAATTAAATATATTAAAAGGATACGTATTGGTAATATTAAACTTGATTATTTACCACTTGGTCAATGGAAATTTCTAAGAAGATATGAAATATTACAAATAAAATAATAATGTTTAAATGTAATTTCTATCAATTTTCAAGGAAACATGGATGGAGATTTGAAAAACTTAGACCAACATTTAAAAAATGGATTAAAATTGATCATCCACCACAATATAGATCTAAAGTAATTAAAGTATGTTGAAATTTTATATAATATTGACATATTTCATTCAATGACATCATCATATTATTATATAGTTGGAAGATAGTTTTAATAAACTGTTATATATATGTAATGGTAAAGTAACATTTAAAAAATCTGATTTATATTTGGAAAATGCTAAACATTATGTACAGAAAGGTTAATTATTTCTAAAGTGAATGTATAATAAATTCAGGTAATGATATTTATACACCATGTGTAGCATTTGTTAAAGGAGGATCACATATGTATTTTCTTATAACATTATTCAAATATCAATACCATAGATTATTAGAAACATTATCAATGGATGATATCGAAAATCTCGAAAAAATTATACCCGATATTAACGATGCATTCAATCGTAAGTATCAATATAATCGTCAATCTACCTGAGGTCTTCCACTCACCGTCCCACATGAGGTTACAACATCTGTTCCACTCGCCGTGGTGGCTTAATCTATTTACTTCCCCCTCCAGCTCCCGTAGATCGCTTCCAGGTTCCACTTGAGGTTATAAACCTTATTTCAGCGAGATAGGGATAAAGTGATGGAATCCATGTTTGTAGGAATATCTCAATGAGTATAAATTAGAATAAAGTGAGGATTATTAAACCCAATAGAATCATAAAATTTCTGTTGAATGAAGTATTAACATCAGGAATTCATTCAATAGTAATTGAGATATTGTCAGTAGTTTCCCCAGAAATTCGGAATTTCCTTCAAATTTTGAGGGTGAAAATGAAGTAGTAGAAAATAGTGATTAGACCTCAAGTGGACTACCCGTAGCTGATCTCAGGGAAGCGGAGGGGGAAGTAAATAGAAGAGCTGTCTGCAAGACGACATCAGGTAGCACGGCTAGTGGAAGATAATATGTATGTTATTCTACATGATTATATTTATAGAGATAGAAGGTAGTGTAGTAAGGAACGATGAGCATATTGAGATACGATATTAGATTTTTCTTTTTTTATTATTTCGTAATTTAAATGTGAGTGGTCTTCTATCATATGAGAATGATTCGATAAGTTCGTATAATGTATAATCATCTATATTATATGTATCATTTATGGGTGTTGTTGTACCATCTTTTTCATCATCTGTTACATCACTGGTACCTTCATTATCATCATTTTTATTGAAGCTTAGCCATTTGAATTTTAAATTTGTATCTAGAGGTATAATTTTCTTTAAATTTACATCGAATTTATTTATTATCATATTATTATTTTTGTATTTGATAGCATAGATTTGTCCTAGACCGAAATCGTAATCATTATCAGATATATCAGAATCTATAGGTTCTACAGTCATTATTGGTGTATTTGTATATGAATTTAGAGAATATTTTTTAAAATATGGTATGAAATTTGTAGATATTACATCATATATTAATGGTGGTGATATATTACTATCATTAATTGCTTTTAAACATTTATGTTCATGTTCTTTATTTATACAACATAATATAATTGTATGTTTCATATTACCACAATATACATCTGTACAATTTGGTATTTGTACTTTAGCTACAAATTCACTACCATTAGATATAGAACGATTTAATGGTATTTCCAATAAACTATAAGGTATATATAATAAACCTCTACATACTTCATTATTACATACTAAATGATCTTTAATATTATTTTTATTACTTATATATTTATATAACATTTTCATACAACCATCTGTACGTTTACATGTACATAATGGTGGTATATAACCTAATGGTGATATATCTCTATGCCATTTCCAAAAATCTAAACCAATCTTACCATGTCTTTCTAATGTATCAGCATCTGGACTAAGTGGTGAATAATCACCAATTTTAATAGGCCAATAATATTCTGATTTTATACTCCATTGTAAATCACTATATAATTTCAATTGTTTATTATGTTTAGTAGAAGGTGATTTAATTTGTTTATTCTTTTCTATAATCGATCCACCACTACTCTTTATACTTCTTAATATTGATAAATCTTGTACCTGATTATTCTCAATTATACCATCCAATACCTTTCTAGATGTTATTGAATTATTCAACCATGTCCATTCTCTAAGTATAGATGTATATAATGGTGATTGAAGTATAAGATTAGTTACATCTATACCCAAATTAGATTCAGAGGTCATTTCATAGGAAAATATTATATAAATTACAAACACATAATATATAAATACATTTTAATATAGAAATTTAATAAAATTATATTGTTTATAGTATTGAAATGAAAGAGGCTTATAGTCCCTACACATTATAAATCAACCAACCTCCATCAATTCAATTAAATCTTGTAGTAACACTATCCATGGAATAGTCATCATCACATACTTGTAATTGTTCATAAATTTTATTAATATCATTGATATTATATACGCTAGCTTTATCATTATCAAATCGTCCACCACCCTTAGCATCAGGCTTCTTGGAATCGATTAAAATACTATACCATCGATCTTTATTACATTTATTTTGCGATAAATTACTTATATTTTTTATAAGCTTAATCTTATCTTCAAATGATAGGGTATCAAAAAATAAATCAATAGCTGGTTCTTTCCATATTGATAACCCTAAACATTGCATAGCACTAGGTCTTTTATTAGGATCCTTTTGTAGCAGTGATGATAATAATAGATTTAATTTATTACTACGATATTTTATAGGTAAAGGAACACCTAGTTTCATCTCCTGTGTCAATTCAGCCAAAGTAGTAGTATAATGAAATGGAGTATTACCAGATGATAATTCATATAATACACAACCCAAACTCCACATATCCATCTTATCATCATAACTCTTCACATCAGATAACAATAACTCAGGACACCAATAGTATGGTGTACCAACACATGAATGTGCAAAAGAACACATTCCTATGTTACGACATAAACCAAAATCACCAATCTTACATACATAACTCTTCTTACTTCTCTTAGATGTTGTCAAAAATATATTCTGAGGCTTCAAATCTCTATGCAATATCTTACCATTCTTAGATCCTATAAATATATATATGATAGAATACAATATCTAACGGAAGACAAATACAATCCATCCGTTGTCCGCGAATAGATATCCACGGTAGGTCCTGCCGTCAGCTCTTTTATTTACCTATCTCTAAAGAGTAGAGCCACTCCCAGAGATCGTGGCAGAAGTTTAGTGATTAGACCTCAAGTGGAACCTGGAAGCGATCCACGGGAGCTGGAAGGGGAAGTAAATGGAAAAGCTGTCTGCAGGACAAAGGATGGATATGGAAAGAGATTGTGAAAGAACATGTCGAACACAACATATCATTCATTTAGATCATTCGATTGAAAAAGTGTGCGTACCTAATTTGCAGTTATGGCAATAGGCGAGTGCGAAGATGAGTTGAAGGGCGATATCGAATACGACTTGTTCATTGACGATATCATAGTGTTTATAGAATTGGTGTATATTTTGTGCTAGATCGCCTGAATCACAGTATTCCATGAGTATATATAGTAGTTGTTTTTTCTTATCGATCATTCGATCAACATATCTGACGATGTTAGGGTGTTTCAATTCTCTCATGACATTGACTTCCATGACAAGTTGTTCTTTTTCCTTATCACTAAGTCCTTTATAAGCAACAACTTTCCAGCAAAAGAGTTCATTTGTGTACTGAAGTAGACGTGTAGTTGCATGATGACAAAGACAACATACCTTGTGTCTGACTTGGAAAACCTCACCGAATCTACCAGCTCCAATACGTTTTAAGACTACGTAATTTGATATTCTTTCTTTACCTGATCCCATTTTTAATATATAAATTATTGGTGTAACATAAAAGGGGATCATGGATGGGGAACTAGTGTGTAAGGGTAGAGTGGGAGAATAGATGAATAACATGTATAAATATAGAAAATCAATTAAATTAATCTGTCATGTATAAACGTTAATTGAATATTTTCGTTAAACCAAAGCAAAAAATTTTATATCAATTCGATATATAAAAAGTTCACGTAGAAACCGACTAATAATTACAGTACAAGATTGTAATCACTAAAAAAAATTTAAATAAATTTAACCTTCTTTTGGTGTAGAAAATAAACGAGCAAAATATCCATAGCTTATTTAATCTGAGAATGAGTTGAATGCTACCAACAATACGCCACAGTCTGTTTCTGAGTCTGGGTTACCTCTGCGTACCTTGGCATATCCACTGTCTCCCCATCTGTATCCGAATGAGTTCTTTACAAGCCAATAGTTGCCACTAGCATCATGACCAACACCAGCAATGGTAACAAAGTGGTTTGGTTCCAAACCACATGTAGTGATAACACCCTTGCGGTAGAATTGCCAATCAGCATTGATAGCAATACATGATGCAACAGGTCCATTTTGTAGCATTTTTACAATATCTGGATTATATGAGAATGAGAAATTAGATATCTTATATCTGATATCATCTGTATGTGGAAGAGGAGCCTGTTCAGTGGAATCAGTTGATTCAGCAGCTTCTTCACGTTCCTTTTTAATCTTATTATAAATACGAGATTCATATAAACCTTCTTCCTTGATATGTTTGAATGCTAATAATGGATTATTTGGCATGTTGGAACCATGAGCTTCAACAAGTTCTTCAATCAATTGATCAGCACTAAGTGAAATTGTAGTAGTAAATTGTGCTTTAATATAAGCTTCAGCAATTGCTGTAGCAACATATGCCCATGCTGGTGTTGATTCTGGTTGAATCTTAACACCTGTCATAAATCCCCTTCTTAAATCATTATCTGCTGGTATTACAACATGTTGACTTTCAGATGATAATGATAATTCTGGGAAATCCATATCTACCTTACGTGCATATTTCTCCAAAAATTCTTCAGGACTTAAGTCACCAAATATATTCATATTCTTATCAAATGTTCTGTCCTTATTCATATTGTGATCAGCAATATCACTCAAATTTGCCCTAAAATTTTTAAATGCATGTCTCTTCTCAGACCATGATTTGTGGACTTTCCTATATCTGTTGTTGAAAGCACTGAATTTCATGTAAATTACAGCCTCTTCCTTAACATCAAATTCTAATGCCATAGGAGTCAACACTTCAGCGATTAATAACGGAAAATCTTCCTCCTCATAGCCCTCAATTGTAACATAATTTACAAATTTTTGGTTTGATGACCAAACATCATCCTCTTGAAGATTGAAAGGATATTTATCGCCAAATTCTAGTGGTGCCTCAAAATAGTGAGCTATCTTCTCCCTATTGGCCATAACAGTGCTCTTACCTCCAAATAATGCTATGGAAGCAAACGTTACAACATAAGACAACAATGCACATATCAAAGCAATATAATACCTATTCTTTGATACAAAACTTATAGCTGTCGCTGTGTAACGCGGTTCTTCAGCTCTCAAGTCATCAAAAACATTTGCTTTTGTATCAACACGCTCTAAGGCGTTTTCTTTTAGTGGCTCCTCAATCAACATCTTTAATAAATACTAAACCACCACAATCATTTATAATCACACTATGGGGATACTCAGACATGATATTTTCCCATAAAGTTACTCCACAAAAATACACTCATACTGCACAAATCCGTGTATTTATATTCATTTAATTTTATTTTTAAACCCTTAAACTACTTATTCATCTCTTTGTTCTGCCCCGAACCATGCATATTCGCATGTAATTTGTGAATGTGCCCATTTCCTCCATTAAATACCTTTATACCTACGTTAAATGTCATTATTATTTATTTATTTATCCTTATCCATAATCTGCATTTCCTATTTCGTTGTCTTGGCTTCGTATGCTCTCACATGTTTATCGGGTTTACAAATCGAGAGTTTTCTACATTCATTTGAATCAGAAAACAATTCCAAACGCTTTTATTCTCTCATAAATATCGTTTTCATTTTTATAGCACCCATTATTGTCTCACACACTTATGTTATATTCATTATTCGTCTGTCTCTTACTTACCGCCTATTCACTTAATCAATTTTATATTTATAGTCGTTATTCTTAGCGTAACTCTTCATTGATCATTTCTATTATTTGGAAACCCATGTTTTATTTAATACTGCTCTTTTAGTCTTTGTTGATTTAATTTGGGCTATCATGTTTTTGCTGCACATTTGCTAGTTTTAGTATTTGATTTCTTAATACCATCAAATTTTGATACAATCAACCATAAATAGACTATATAACCCATATTATTCATTACTTAGTATTCTAAATACAATTTATAACCATTATTTGTCTTTCATCGTATTTCTAGTGAGATAAGACAGACTGCATGTGCAATGGAGTTCTAGTAATGTATAACTCATAGGAGTAGAATTAAATATATTTATCATTAAAACATAACTTAAATGATCTTATCATTTACAAATAAATGAATATGTTATATGAATTTTATTTACATATACATTTATACATTTTCGATCTACTCACATATACATGTAGATGTTGCCAAGAATGAATATAATAGCTATATATATAATAAATGTATATAATATATACTAACTCAATAGATAATGAATCTCATAAACGGAGTATAATTCGCCAATTTCTGTGCGAGATGATAGAAATAATATGGACTATACAACTGACACTGGAAAGGTCAACTATATATATATATATATATATATATATATATATATATA